>JARYGA010026732.1:0-24160 GCA_030545235.1 Helianthus tuberosus | reverse complement strand
TTTCTATATTTATTATTATCTATCCAAAATTGAAAATGAGTAAGGTTTCGATTATTTAAAACGAGTAAGATATTTAATTTACATAAAACTATATAGCTAGTAGATTTTACTGGTGTAACTAGTAGATTTTATGTTAAATAAGAAATTTAATAAAAATATGAAAATAAAAAAATAAATAGACTTTATGTTAAAAAAGAAATATAATAAAAAGATGAAAATAAAAAAAATAAATAGATTTTATAAAATTGATTTAAACTTAAATAAAATTAGGTGTTAGTACCCAAATGTGTTACATTGATAAACTTAAAAAAATGCAAGGGCATTTTGGTCATTAATTAACTAATTTTGGTGTTAGTACCCAAATGTGTTACAAAACTGAAACCATGAGACCTAAACATGTTAAAAAAAAAGTTAGTACCCAAAGACGAAATTAACTATAAACCACAGGACCCATTTGTGTAATTAACTCTACCAAATTATTAAAGCCTATATTGTATATTAAATGTAAACTTCTAATACATACAATACAGAGGCAAAACGTTACAAACTCGATAACAAAAGACCGTAACATACAATACAGAGACAAACGAAAATTTGGATCTTTACTGACGGGTGCACTTCGGAATGTAGCAGATATGAATGAATATAACCCAAGTGGTAGATATGTAATTAGCGAGCTCTGAAATTTCAAGGAAAATCGAAGAGCTACACTAGGGTTATATTCATTCATATCAATCACTTCCTTATGTGCACCGCACCATCTTCTAGGAGGATGTCAAGTGTTATCGCCTTCGTAGTTGGTGTTTTGCTTATCTTTACATCCGCAGCCATTCTGTACATCGAATCAAACGAAAACCAAATAACCGTTATCAACGAATCAAACCAAAACCAGAAAACAAAATGAGGAACACATTCAAATCATTGAATCAAAACCAAAAATACCCAAATAACACATTCAAATTATCGAATCAAACCCAAAATACACAAATAACTTATTATCATCGAATCAAACCAAAACCAAATATCAAATGAGGTACACATTCAAATCATGAAATCAAACAAAAAAAATACCCAAATTACTGATTATCATCGAATCAAACCAAAACAAAAACCAAAAATCAAAATGATGAACACATGCAAATCATCGAATGAAACCAAAAATAGCCAAATAACACATTCAAATCATCGAATCAAACCATAAATCAATATGAGGAACACAGCAATCCGAAACTGATCCGATCAGTTATTTTTAAACAGTTCTCAAACAACCAACAAAAACCATTCGAAATTAAGCAAAAATCATTTTTCACATTTCAAGTATCAATATCAATGTGTTCAAATAAATACACACTTGTTTCTTCGCATTTGATTCAGAAATTAAAAGACACAAGTATAATAGTTTATGTTGGTGCACTTATGTCTGCACTTTGTCTGTATTCGGTCACGATGTAAAACGATGTCTTTGTAGTCATGTAAGTTTGACCAAGTCAACCATCCTCCTGGTTTGACTTGGCCAAACAGTCAACATTATGTTTGTAAGATGGCTGAGTCGAAGGATAGTCATCGAAGGATCACTTATATCCTTCGATGATGATTAGCTCGAAACATGAACCTTCGATAGATGGACCACGAAAGATCACATCTTTCGAGGTACATCTGGATCATTCGAGCTCTTCCTGGTCGACAGATGATCGTTCGACCAGTAAATCTGATCCTTCGACCAGACCTTCTGTGTTCGGGTATAAATACCCGTGTGTTGTGTTCATTTCGATAGTTAGACATAGAGAACACTTAGAACAGAAAACACACACACATACTGTTAGAGAGAGTTTATAGAACTGATCTGTAAACATTGAGCTGTAACTGGACCTTTCATACGTTTAATACAAGTGGTGTTAATCGTTGAACTTTGCGTGTCGTGTTATTGTGTGTTCTATCTCGGTTTGCTATTTCGGTTGGATTCCGCACAACCGGAGTGGTTCGTATACAAGGATTAGGCGACTAGATCTTCCCCTAGCCGGACCTACAAGTGGTATCAGAGCCTTGGCTCTTATCCTTGTTAAAACCGAGGTGTTCTTGCTGATTTTCGGGTTTTGAAAAGCTAATATTTTCTGAAAAACTTGTTAAAATCGGGTGTAATCTTGTTGTTTTGCTGGAAGTTCTTATAAAAACCTTGTTATTTTTCATTATCACATGATAAAGGTTGGTTTTTAGTGAAGTTTCGAGCATAACCGAGCTTCGGAAGTGTGTGGGTTTTCTGGAAAACTCACATATCTGGGCTGTGTTCTTGATATATTCAAGTTGGCTTTCGTTGAACTACACTTTGATCTTAAAATTTTAAATTCCTAAGTGTTTGTGTGTTGGGAGTTGTGTTTTGATTAAAATATTGGACATCATTACCTGGTTGGTGAAAAACCTGCATGTTCAGACCTGAAGATATGGTCTGAACATACTTTCTGCCGAAAGTTCTCACCAACCCGTCAACTTTTCACCAAACTGTCCGATTTGTCAACTGTGTCAGAACCATTTCGAAAGATATCCTTCGAACTCGAAAGACCATC
This sequence comes from Helianthus tuberosus, assembly GCA_030545235.1. Taxonomy (NCBI): domain Eukaryota; kingdom Viridiplantae; phylum Streptophyta; class Magnoliopsida; order Asterales; family Asteraceae; genus Helianthus; species Helianthus tuberosus. The sequence goes on along the minus strand of JARYGA010026732.1, from coordinate 21,599 downwards.
TTTCGATCAGTGGAGGTTCGATAGATCATCATCCTTCGAACCAAGGAATCATTTCGAAATTTTCATCTTTCGGTCTACTGTTCATTTTCGAAAGACTAGGATCCTTCGACTGGGGAGTCTTTCGAAGTCATCTTTCGTGTGTATCTTTCGGTCTACTGTTCATTTTCGAAAGATAAGGATCCTTCGTTGGAGAATCTTTCGAAAAACATTGTTCGAAACTCAACAGAGATCCTTCGAACCCTGTTGATCCTTCGAACAGGTGTGGATCTTTCGATCATCAGTCTGTTTGTGCTTAACAGTTTGTGTTTTTCAAGTGTCTTTCGACAGGTATCCTTCGGCTGGTATTATTATTTTTCTTAATCGAAAATGAATCCAAGGTGGAATACTTTGGTAAATACAGATATGTACTTTGGTACTCCGTCATCTTCCGCACCGGTATCTTCTCAAGCTAATGCAGTTTCTACCGGTCAATGGGCGTTTGTATCAAATCAAGTCCCAAGTGTTCAAAGCATTCTCTTAAGCGAGAGTGAAACGGGAAGTTTGAATAGACCTCCAAAGTTGATGCATTTATATGAATATCCAGGATGGATTGATAGATTTCATACATACGTTCTTGGCCAAAATACAGAATTGTGGTTGCGGTTTATTACTGATTTCGATCAAACAATAGAGGTTGCCGCATCATCTGCTGCTACGTTTGCAGATCTCACGGAAGATCAGAAGAAAGTCTATGATCTAGAAAAGAAGGCATACGCCATTCTCACTCAGGCCTTAAGTAAAGATATCTATCATCAATTCGTCAGTTACAAGACGACAAAGAGGTTGTGGGACGCGCTGAAAACAAGGGGCGTAGGAAATGAAGCAACACGTCAGTTGAGAAAAGAGTTGCTGAAGAAAGAGTTTGATGGTTTTACGTGTATGGAGAATGAGTCGTTGGGTGATTTGACAAGTCGTTTTAATCACTTGTTGACTGAATTGACGAATTTTGGGGTTGTTACAACTCCTGTAGAGATTGTGAAAAGGTTTGCAGATGCATTGCCACCGCAGTGGAATACATTCTTGGAAATCATGAAGTACAATGGTACTTTAGATACAACGAGCTTCAACGACTTTGTTCAAATTCTAGAAAACAAGAATCAGGAAGAAACTCTGAAGGCAAAAAGAATTCCCGTGCCTCAAAATCCTGAAATGTATTTTGGAACCTCTAGCACCTCTACAAAACCCTCTTCGCATGCTCCAGTTCAGACAGCATTTGTGACTAGCACTGACATGTATGGCAATACTATCCAAGTGCCGGTTCCTCCAAAGACAGACATGTATGGAAATCTGCTGGAACCAGTCCCTCAACCAGCACCACAACAGCAACGACCTCTCAGACCAACTGATATGTTCGGAAATCCTTTACCCACAACAGACATGTATGGGAATCCGCTTCCTCCTCAACAGCAAGCATGTTATGGAAGCACATCATCTGCTGGTCAACAATCAAAGCCAAATACAGTACGGCTCGACACCTCAAGCCTTTCTAAAGTCAGTGTGGAAGTAGCAAAGGAACACATGGAGCTGCTAAACACTGTGGTGAGCGCATACTGTGGGTTAGTGGAAGGTCAGATTGGTAATATTAATCTGACACAAGAAGACTATCAGCAGATAGATAAAGAGGAGATGGAGATGATGGATATCAAGTGGGCCTTTGCCAGTGCTGTTAGGCGAGCAAAGGATTTCATGGAAAGAACAGGTCGAACCAGCTTGGAAAGCAAGAAAGACACCAAGTATGGGTTTGATAAGCAAGCTGTTAAATGCTTCAACTGTGGTGAACGGGGTCATTTTAAAAGGGAATGTACAAGGCCAACTCAGCATGGGAACCAGAACCCTTTCCGAGGTCAAGGCAACAGGGCAAATCAGAACCAAGGAAGGAACAACGAACGAACACTGGTGCCTGTCAATAACCAGAGTCAAGCAGGACCATCAAATGCCAACCAGGCACTTGTGGTTCAGGTAGATGAAGGCTGTGATTGGTCAATCCAGTTGGGAAATGATGCTCCTGATGGAACAGCTTGTTTTGCTGAAGTGGTTAATGATCTTAAACACGCCAGTGGTGGAGAATCTTCCACCAATGGTGTTGAATCTTCTGAAGATGAAGACAGCTCCGGGTACAGTGGAAGTTCAGATGAAGAGTCCTCCGCTTCAGGCGATGATCATGTGGATGACACATCAAGTGCGTCAGTCGATGCAAATATTGATGAGCTTTTGGATGAAGCTGCAGCAGGAATTCAAAGAAGATCTATTTTGGTGGATCAAGCTGCTTATTCTTCGTCTTCTCTCCATTCAGCCTTTATGGCGAATGTCGACAGTTCATCAAGTCAGGTATGTGTCGACGAACCCACTTCTGTTAGCTGTAGTAACTGTGATAGTTTGCATGTTAGATGTGCTGAGTTGGAAGCAAACATGTCTGAGTTGCAAGGCAAACACGATGCTTTACAAGCTAGTTTGTTTGAATTGCAAGACAAACATGTTTCTGTGAATGATAGGTGGTGTGAATTGCAAAGCAAACACGAGGCTTTGCAAGAGAAATATGATGTGACATTTATTCATAATCAGAAATTGACAGTTGATATTTCAAAGTGCACTGAAGCCAATATGTTTTATGAAAACCATGAAAAGAATTATAAATCAATGATTGAGACATTGAAGAAAGATAAAACAGAGCTGACTAAAATGGTTTCCAGAAAACAAACTGACATTAATTTGTATATCACTCGTCTTGAGGTGATGCAAAAAGAAATGGCTTGTGTTAAAACCGAAAGTGAGGCGATCCACCTTAAGTTAGATAGTTATTTGAGTTCTAGCTATGTGTTGGATCACATCATTGATGTTCAGAAAGAGAAAAAGGATGTCACATGCATAGGTTACAAGAAATGTCCACCACCCGTGAGAAACAATTTTGATGCTCTGCCTGATGAGGAATATAGAACTCACTTTGAACCGTCTGTTCCTCTGGATGTTAATGAGTTTGCTACAGAATTTACTACAGGACTCGGATACAAGAAAGAAGTATCGTCAGATTCAGATGTGTCAGCAGATACATTTGTAACTGCTGAACAGAATCAGGATCCTCCAATTGTGATTGAGGATGTTGATTCTTCTGATGATGAATCTGATGATACTGATTCAGCAAAGTCTGATGCGGTGATAAAAGATGAGGACATACCTCTTGAGAATCACATCCTGTGTGATCCTCCAGCAAAACCCGCTAAGACTATTGCAACTGAGTCCTCGTCTGAGAAAGAGTCGGAGAGTGTGGATTTACTGTACACTCTTGTTGGTGATGATAAAATCTATTCAGACAAAGATTTTCCTATTAAAAATGTTAATCAATCTTTAATCAGTAAAGTCTTTAAAAATTCTACAAGTAAGTTCTTGGGAAAGACAGGACCACATGTTACAGTCACACAGTGTCCTCCTATCCCAAAGGCTGAAGTTAGAAAACAGTTTGGGAACAAGAAATTACCAACAGTGCCAAAACAGCAAAACCATACCAAAACAAATGGTAAGGCACCGACTCAAACTCAAAAGAAGCCGAATCAGAAGAAGAAGAAGAATGTGAACTTTGTGAAGTCGAAGGGAACGGACAAAATTGAAAAGTTTGCAAATCAATCTAATTTAGATTTTGTCCAAAAAGCAACTGTGATGAAAAGGAATGAACCAAGTTGTTCAAAACCTAGTACCTCGGGATCACAAAGTTCATCATCGGCAAGACGACCACATGATACTTCGGGGTTTGTTGAACGAAGATCATGTTTTGAATGTGGAACAATCGGGCATATTGTTCGAAACTGCCCGTATCTTCATAAACAAAAAGGCATAGTTGATGATTCCCGTGGCCCAACTGACCGCAAGCGATCTGTTTCTGTAAAGCCAGATCCCCGACTCATAAGAGAAAGGGAAAAGAAACAGAAACGCCAACAGGTCAAGAAAATCGAAAAGGCGATTAAAACCGATGTGGTTCACAAACCATCTGTTTCAGTTAAACCAGATAATTCAAAGTTTTCAAAAACTTCAAACAATCAAACTGGTAACACTCAACAGACCTGGAAACCAAAAACGGTTACTGAATCAGGGGGACCATCACAATTTCCGAATCATCAAAAGGTGGAAGTTATTGTTGTTGATAAGAATGGAAGACCCAAGACCACAATGGCTTGGGTCCCCATCTCCAACTAATCATTTGAGTTCATGTGCAGGGTGTTCCAGGAGGAACTATCAGTAGTCATTGGATTGTTGATAGTGGGGCATCCAGGCACATGACAGGCGACATGAAGCTTCTCTACGACGTTAAATCTATTAGAGGAGGTTATGTTGCTTTTGCTGGAGATAAGGGCGGATATATAACGGGTGAAGGAATGATTTCCAACGGGGTTGTTAGTTTTGACAAGATCAACTTTGTGCAACAACTTGATCACAATCTTCTTAGTGTTTCTCAAATTTGTGACAAGCAGTTCTCAGTACACTTTGATGCTAATGGATGTTATGTGCTGAAACCCGGCTTCAAAATTCCAAAAGAATGGATTCTCTTGTCGGCTCCAAGGATAAATGATCTGTATGTCCTTGATATGAGCCAAGCTATCACAACGTCTGCACAAGCAACTTGTTTCGTTTCCAAAGCCACAGAAAAAGACACAATCTCTTGGCACAGACGAATGGGTCACATTCACTTACGCAAAATGAATCATTTGGTGTCAAATGAATTAGTGAATGGTGTTCCTCTCAAAAACTTCCATCTTCAAGACGTCTGTGTTTCGTGCCAGAAAGGAAAACAAACGAAGAAGCGACACCCTACAAAGAAAGTCAACACGGTGGCTGTTCCTCTTGAACGTTTGCACATGGATTTGTTCGGTCCTGTCAAGCACAAAAGCATTAGGAATGATCAATATTGCCTCGTGATTACTGATGATTATTCAAGATTTTCTTGGGTGGCGTTCATGGCACACAAGAGTGAAACCTTCGGTATTATCAAAAACTTGATCATTCAGATTGAGAATCTTTACAACTTGAAGGTTAGGCGGATACGTAGCGACAATGGTACTGAATTCAAAAATCATGCCATGGCGGAGTTTTGCACCTCTAAAGGTATTCTTCACGAATTTAGTGCAGTTTATACTCCTCAACAGAATGGCGTCGCTGAACGTAAAAACCGCACATTGATCGAGACTGCTAGGACTATGTTGGTAGAGTCGCAGCTACCCATTCCATTCTGGACTGAAGCTGTGTCCTCTGCATGCTATACGTTGAACCGAGTCCTTACAGTCAAAAGGCACAACAAGACCTGCTTTGAGCTTATCAACAAACGGAAACCAGACTTGTCCTATCTTGAACCGTTTGGAGCTCCTTGCACAATTATCGATCCTAATGGAAAGTTTGGGGCTAGAGCTATTGAGGGATACTTTCTTGGGTATTCCACCCCAAACTTAAGAGTCTGGAATCTAGAGACTAAAAGGGTCGAGGAATGGTCTGAAGTCAGAGTACAAAGGCACACTTTACCAGTTAGAAATCCTGGTCAGCCTTGGATGTTTGAGTATGATGACTTTTTCAATTCGATCAATGTTGAAGCCGTTGAAGAAAGTGCTGCGGCAATGATGTTTTTCGAGAGCAATAATGCAACAGATTCACCGTTGGTTCGTCCCATTATTGTCAATCAAGAACCATCTTCGGTGAACAACAATGCTCTCGACAATGAGGATTTTCATGATGCTTCCGAATTGAACGAATCTTCAGAGGATGATGAATTTCTAGATGCAGATCAAGAAGCTCCAACAGCAGTTCATGGTATTTCAGAGGGTACTCCTCCAGTGGTTGTCCCTCGAACAGCTGAAACTTCTGCATCATCCTCTTCGTCAATTCCGGGACTTGAAATGATTGTTGATCTCAATCTCAACAATCTGGGTACAAATATTCCAGTTCAAGATAACCCAGAGACAAGGATTCATAATACCCATCCTCAACAAAACATCATAGGAAATGTGCAAAGTGGCGTTCAAACAAGAAACATGTTGCGAAACAACAACAATGCAGGCTTGTATGCAACTATCCGAGAATCTGGTCAACAGAATGATTGGTCTTTCGCGTGTTATGTCTCACAGGAAGAACCAAGAACTTGGAAAGATGCATTGAAAGATAGCTCATGGGTTGAAGCAATGCAGGAAGAACTGCAACAATTCCAGAAGCTTGGTGTCTGGAAACTCGTAGAGAAACCTGCTGGTTACAAGAAGATTGGTACCCGTTGGGTGTTTAAATGCAAAAAGGATGACCGTGGGATCGTTATCCGGAACAAAGCAAGGCTAGTCGTTCAAGGTTTTCGTCAGATAGAAGGGATCGACTACAACGAAGTGTATGCACCTGTTGCACGTCTAGAAGCCATTCGGATTTTTCTGGCTTATGCCTCATTCAAAGGGTTCAAGGTATACCAGATGGACGTGAAAAGTGCATTCTTACATGGTGTGGTGGAAGAAGAGGTGTACGTCGAACAGCCTCCTGGTTTTGAAGATCCTATCCATCCCGAGCGGGTTTGGTTGCTCAACAAAGCTCTATATGGTCTACATCAAGCACCGCGAGCTTGGTACGCAACCTTATCTAATTATCTGATGGAGAATGGATTTCGCAGAGGTCTAATCGACTGTACTCTTTTCATCAAAGAACAAGATGGAGATCTTCTACTGGTTCAGGTATACATTGATGATATTATATTTGGGTCTACTAATGATGTTTTGTGTAGGGATTTCGAGCGTGTAATGCAGGATAAATTCGAGATGAGTGCTAAGGGGGAAATGACTTTCTTTTTGGGCCTACAAGTACAACAAACCGAGTCTGAGATATTCATCCATCAGACTAAATATGTTGGTGACATCTTGAGCCGGTTCCAGATGTCTGATGCAACGCCCATTGGTACCCCATTGCCGCAAAATCACGGAATTACTCCAGACTTGAAGGGTCAAGATGTTAGCCCCTCATACTACCGCGCGATGATTGGATCCCTTATGTACCTCACAGCATCAAGACCAGATATAATGTACCCAACGTGCCTGCTTGCCAGATATCAAGTGAACCCGAAGGCCTCACATCTTGCAGCTGTAAAAAGGATTTTTCGTTATTTGAAGGCCTACCCTGACACCGGTCTGTGGTACCCTAGGGATAATAACTTTGACTCGATCGCATTCAGTGATTCTGATTTTGGCGGATGCAAAATCGACGGAAAATCCACAACGGCTGGATGTCAGTTTTTGGGAAATCGCCTAGTCACATGGCAGTGCAAGAAGCAGACGTGCGTCGCTACATCAACATGCGAAGCTGAATACATTGCTGCCTCAAGTTGTTGCTCCCAAGTCCTGTGGATACAACAACAAATGCGTGATTACGGTTTTGAATTCCTAACTACTCCTATTTACGTTGATAATTCTGCTGCATTACAGATCACTAAAAATCCTGTGCAGCATTCAAAGACTAAGCACATCGACATTAAGTATCACTTCATACGTGATTGCTTTGAGAAAAGGCTAATCGATGTTGCTTACGTCCACACCGATGACCAACGTGCCGACCTTTTTACCAAAGCTTTTGACAAATCAAGATTTGACTACTTATTATTGGTAAACGGCATTAAGGTCAAGCAAGAGTAAACCAACATCGGAAAATCATTTTTGTAAATACCTTTGTGTTTTAAATTTGTCTTAGTTTATTGATTTTAGGGGGAGTAAATCCGAATTTGAAAAATCCAAAAACATTGAAAAATTTCAAAAACACAAAAACAATAGAAAAACAAAAATGAGTTTCCTGGCGAGCAAAAGAGAAAATGATAGTACATCAGTGGTCTGTCAAAACCTCTTTAAACTTAAACTGAAAAGCGATAAGCAGCTCTATATAAGATGTATCGGTAGGCTCACAATCATTTTAAAGTGTGCAGGGTGATATAAACTTAAATCGACTGAAGACTGGGTGGGAACCATTCATTGGCATATGGTCTTGGTACCGAAATTTCGTTTGAGAGATTGCCGAGGTTCTGAGATATTCGGTCTTTATGCTGCTTATCATCTGGGTATCATGGTTGTATCTTTTACCGAAAAATAACGGGGACGCAAGTCTAGATCTTCCATGATACTATACATACGTGTACATACTGCATACGACCTCAATAAGTGATCAACAATCACATGTCCAAACAAAATAAGTGATAATATATCACAAATTCTTTCCGGGTGTCAAGTTCGTCTCTCTGCTGTACGAAAGTACTGACCTGTTCACGGACTTGCTCCTGTGCCCTCATGCATATGAAAATCAAGTTCCTCATAAATAAGTGATTCTATCACATAGGACTTGTTTTCAAATTCAAAATAAGTGAGAATCTCACATCATATACGGTCAAACAGATGATAATCGGTATACTCACCGGTAAGATGAACCCTCGTGCATACCTTGATACGGGAATGTGTCGTGATGTGGATGAACACCGGTCGGTAAGTATAAATCATACCTTAACGTATCCCCTCGCCATGATTACATCTGATAAGTTGAGCTTATGTGGACAACAATACCGATAATTGTTATAGGATGCTTATCTTAATGTTAACTAATTGAACAACAAGAGCGTTTTGGCATGACCGTACACTGATATGATTCTCTTACCCTCGAAACTCGCAAAAAGAATGTCTGTAAATATTTATTTAATGCTTTCAATTTCTGCATCTCTGTATATATTTATTTACTGCTTTCTGTCTTTACATTTGAAATATTCAAAAAGCCAAAAAGATTTTATTTCTATTTTATTTTCGATCGTACGATGTTGGAGCTCGAGTCTTCGTTACCTGAAACCTGAACGAAAACCGAAAATGACTAAATCTTCATAAACGGTCGAAATTTGCAAACGTTGAAAGTTAAAATTAAAATTGATAAACTTTGTTAAACTTTCAAACTGTCGGACGGTGTTTGTTTAAACAATGGTCACATGTGTGTCGTTTGTTTATGATATTCCAAGCGGTTGTTCTCATTACGCGTTTAGATTTCTTGCATGTGCAGATTCTAAAGGCTAGGAGAACATGGTCGATGACAAGCTTCGGAATGAAGACACGACGTGAAGGCACTCAAATGATGAAGATGATCGAGTTGCCGCTGACCATCATCAACACCACAAGGATCTCACTTCATAAAGATAAAGACTTTCACGAGCATAACTCAAGGGGGAGTTTATGTTAAGGGGGAGTTTGTCAACACACTTCCTACGTGATACGGGGAGTTTGTTGATACACTTTCTGCTTTCGAGACGTGAAGACTTTAAAGATCCTCCGACATTGAAGACGTGAATAGTAGTCAAAGACTTGAAGACACGAGAGACTTACAAGAATGAAGATCGAGACAAAGCAACAGCTGATTGTTGAACAGCCAGACAAAGCTACAGCCAAGGGGGAGTTTGTTGGTGCACTTATGTCTGCACTTTGTCTGTATTCGGTCACGATGTAAAATGATGTCTTTGTAGTCATGTAAGTTTGACCAAGTCAACCATCCTCCTGGTTTGACTTGGCCAAACAGTCAACATTATGTTTGTAAGATGGCTGAGTCGAAGGATAGTCATCGAAGGATCACTTATATCCTTCGATGATGATTAGCTCGAAACATGAACCTTCGATAGATGGACCACGAAAGATCACATCTTTCGAGGTACATCTGGATCATTCGAGCTCTTCCTGGTCGACAGATGATCGTTCGACCAGTAAATCTGATCCTTCGACCAGACCTTCTGTGTTCGGGTATAAATACCCGTGTGTTGTGTTCATTTCGATAGTTAGACATAGAGAACACTTAGAACAGAAAACACACACACATACTGTTAGAGAGAGTTTATAGAACTGATCTGTAAACATTGAGCTGTAACTGGACCTTTCATACGTTTAATACAAGTGGTGTTAATCGTTGAACTTTGCGTGTCGTGTTATTGTGTGTTCTATCTCGGTTTGCTATTTCGGTTGGATTCCGCACAACCGGAGTGGTTCGTATACAAGGATTAGGCGACTAGATCCTCCCCTAGCCGGACCTACAGTTTAAATAAACAAACAACCTAGATCTGTACTCTAATCAGCCAAATTATCATATGAGATCTGAAACTATAGAGTCAAACAAAACGAAACCTATGTTTTGAAGATGAACCTGATGAAGATGATCTGTTCAGCAATAAAGATGTTGGTCTGTTCAGCGATGAAGATGGTATGATCAGCGATGTCGATGAAAATGATGATCTGTTCGGTGTTCGATGAAGGTGTTGGGAGTTGGGATAGATTATGTTGAGCAGTGTGAGTGAAGATGATGATATGATCTTCATGTCACTTCCGTGTATATATTAAGAGTTAGCTTAAGGGTATAAACGACTTTTCATAATTGTCACACAATCAAACTGCTCTTTAGAAAATTATAAATTTAATTGTCATATAAAGGTTTCTCAAAATTTCAATGTTAATGGTATATTATCATTGAAATATTTGTTCAAAGTTATTGCAAAAATTAGAATTTTTTAAAATCTTTAAGCATGTTAATCTTACGAATAATATAAATATGTCATCTTACCAATAATATAAATATAGCCTAAGGACCCGTGTATTACACGGGTTGATTAAAGATAATATGCCTTAATCATAGTGTTTTACATTAAATGTTAAGAATATATACACCTCTTTAAACGAATCATGTAAAAACTTTTTATTAACCATGAATATGTAGATATCACAATTCGTTGAAAATCTCTTTATACACCACATTAGTTGTTTTATCCGTAGGTTTTCCGTCGTTGTCAAGTATGAGTATTTTGACCCCATTTCTGGTTTTCACCCTTGATAAGGCAACATACAATTGACCATGAGAGAAGACCGGTTGTTTGAGGTACAAACCAACTCTTGAAAGAGACTGGCCTTGACTTTTGTTGATGGTCATTGCAAAACATACGGCCAGTGGAAATTGCCTCATTTGAAAAGCAAAAGGAATCTTTTTATCAGAAGGTATCAAGTTTAATCGAGGGATATATGTGCAAGTACCAATATTTGAACCAGATATTATCTCCGCTTCTAATACACGGTTGTGAAGTTTTTTTACTTGTAGCCTTGTACCGTTGCACAACCCATTCCGTTGATCAATATTTCTTAATAACATCACTGGAACACCAACTTTAAGGACTAACCTATGATTTGGTAGGCCTGATATTTTAAGACCATTGAGCACATCCGGAGAGTAAAGTCTTTGTTGTGTAGAATTTACATCTTCAGACGGACAAAGACTGTCAGAGCTAAGATACTCTTTTTCTTCACCAGGAAACATTGCTAGCAACCTGTCATTAATCTCATGAACAACTTCATTTTTAGGTGCAAGTTTAGCCCGGTCACTGAAATAGTTATGGGCGTCCACATTTTCCAAGATTGATGGATAAACAAAATCAATTAAACTTCCAATTGGATCAGATGCATCAGTAATCAAAAGATCTTGTGGTATTTCAATAGTTGCTTCTCCATCATTTGGACCACCAACGTTACCCTCACCCAAATCCAAAAGCCATTTGCCAAAAGTATTTATTTCATCAACATCAGCTGTAGATGCTCCAACCGTTAACCTCATGTTTCTTGTTAGTCTTAGCAATTTACATTTACTCCACAGATAAGACGAACATAAGGAGGCATTAACAATCTCTTGTCTCCCACCATTTGGAACAACAGGTAATATTTGTCTAAAATCGCCACCAAAAACAATAACCTTACCTCCAAACCGGATTTTTGAATTGAGAGATGTGTCAATGTTGAAAACGTCATTCATTGTTCTATCGAGCGCTTCAAATGCATGTTTGTGTACCATAGGTGCTTCATCCCAAATTATCAATTTAGTCTCATGAAGTAATTTAGACAGATCACTTTCTGGTTTTATATTACATACCGAATCTTCAGTAAGATTCAACGGTATGCTAAACCTGGAATGTGCAGTCCTGCCACCATCTAACAACAACGATGCAATTCCACTTGAAGCCACATTTAACACGATTTGACCTCTTGATCTAATTGCAGCGGACAATGTTTTCCATAGAAATGTTTTACCTGTTCCACCATACCCATAAAGGAAAAAAATTCCGACCGTTATCACTATTTACTGCTGCCATAATCTCTTCAAAAACAGAGCGTTGTTCGTCAGTTAACATTGTCAATTGACTATCGTACAGATTTCCAACGTATGTTGTATCATATGCCTGCTCCTCGTATATCAAACGACAATCTGAAATACCTGAAGACGACATATCTGGATATGGCATTGATTCAAATCTTCGCAACGAAGAATTATTTCGCAATAAAAACTTTTCAATTTCGCACAAAACATGGTTCTTCAGTTGGTGATCTGGAATTGATAACGCTACGCAATACGAAAGAAAAATACATCATGTTATGAATAGGGAAACCATTTTATCATATTAAGATAAATTAACTTAAATAGTAATGAAAACATCAGATCATTTTTTCCAAAAAAATAAGTAATAAAAGTCAGTGTAAACAAAAGGAACCTATAACTCGATGGTATTTTGCTAGTCTGTAAACAAAATCGTCCGCCATGTATCTCCACGAACTTTCCCAAACAACCTCAGGTCTAGAAAGACTACTGGATAACAACATTGTAGAAAATAAATTCCGAATGTATGAAGCGCTTCCAGTTAAATTTGCTTCTTTTATTGCCTCCAAATACTCTGAATCATCATCTAAAAGACCAAGTGCGTAGCAAGCATCTCTGTATGTATCGTAAACTTTACCATTAACTGTTTTAATGTCGTCAAACGATGTTGGTCCTCTAACCTTGTTAAGAAGAATTCTCAAAAAATAAGCTTCACCTAGAGACGGAGATACGGAATGAATCCTGCCAATTGATTTTTTTCCCTTTTCTTGGTTCCCATACTCGCTTGTCAAGCTTCCATACATAAAAAATAGGGAACTGAACGTATGTAACTGTACGGGCCAACAGGTCATTTGGGTCTTTATTACGTTCCATCCATGATAGAAACATTGAAGATTTAACTGACGGTTTGTTTAGAACATAGTTAATATCCTCGTCAGGGCCGAAAACAACAGGTTGTTGGCCAGGTAGATGGAATGGAAGCCTCATAACAGAAGGTCTTCTATAATGTACTTCATTAGCAAATATCCTCCAAGATGCTTCACAAGCTGATATATAGCGGCAATCGTAATACTCTTTGATCTCGTCTTGTGGTTGCTCTTCCGGTTGATTATCACCATGCACAACAGCTATAGTGGCTCTATCAGGACCTTTATTGATGTATTTAAACAGATATTTTATCGAGGCGGCTTGATTGCACCATTCAACGTTGATATGAGCTTGATATCTTTTCAATATTTTTTTGTTGTACGGAACCACACTCCTGTTATCAAGGTCAAGTTTATTTTTCACAACAGAAGCACCATTGTTTCTCCTTCTGTATAATGGAAACCCGTTTGAATCTAGTGTCGTATGATCTTGAAACTTTTTTGGAAAGCCTTTTGAACACTTCATATCTACCATACATGGAGAGCTCAACCTAGCATTACCACATGGACCATGTATCATATACTCTTTCACCAGGATGAATAATTCTGGATCTTCATCTCTGTTTGGAATTTCTGCAGATATAAATGAATCAACATGGTCCACAGTAGGTAATTTGAATTCAGGTTCCATGAATAAGCATAAATGGGCATGAGGCAAACCACGTTTTTGGAACTCGATAGTGTAAAAAACTACAGAAAAAAAAACAAAGTGTTAGGTTTGATGATGAATAATAATTTAGTTTTTTTTTTAACATTACCTGCTGAAGCTTTGCCTAATAGATGATTCTTTTTTAAATCTTTGTAGATTGAATCCAATTTTATTTTGAACAATCTAGACAGGATATCAGGCCTATCTTCCGGACTAAGATTGGTGTCTTTGAGAAACCGTTGAACTTCTGGCCATTTGGGATTGCATGTTATGGTAAAGCATTTACACAGAGCCATAGCGTCTAAGTAGTTTTGCATCATATATCGTGCTCCACCAGTAAAAGAAGACGGCAAAAATATACGTTTTCCAACTTTAGATATATCATCTTGACCTTTACTTCTTAATTTACGGAGGCTTTCATATGTGTCGGACCTAAGATCTTTTTGTTGATATCGTATGTACCTAAGTCTCTCGCTCTCTATCATAGTATACGCGTCTACCAAGAACTGCTGGAATAGCCTCTTAGAATTAAGGATTAATGAAAACTGATTTATCCGATCCTGGATACGATACGCAAAGAACTCTCTCATAGTACACTTTGGACGTGTCTTATTAACAACATCAACAACACCTCTATGAGGGATATCAATTCTGTAGCCATCATCTCCGTACGGAAACAAAATCGGATACTGTAGTGCGAGATATGATGGATGCAACTCACAAATTCTTTTAAGTTCACCTGTTTGAGTCTCAACAACAATATCTCTATTGTCAACCACATTTTCAATATCACCAACAATGAGAGCAGCAATCTCACCAGCCGTTGGTAAGTTATACGTGCGACCATCTTTTTCTCTTGTTCCAATTATTCGAAGCTTCACATTTACATTAGGGTTGTCTTGGAAGGAATCCCTAACTCTTCTATAAGTTTTGACCAACTCATTGTCATTGTCTAATACATCCTTTATATGTTCAATTAGTTTACGATCAACAGTTGCCGAAGAAGAAGAAGATGCACCATCTGAACCACTGTTACAAAAATGTTATCAAAATTTATTCAAATTATCATAAAATATGAATTAGTAAGGTAAAAAAAATGGATTTATGCTAAGAATATGCAATGGACATTACCTAAATATCGATTGCCTGTTTGAAATTTCGTTCTCAGTATCATATATGTATAGTTGGCAAAATTTTGGTTGCGATCCATTGTTTGGCATAAGACTTCCAATTGTATGATAATTCTCACCGCTAATTCTAAAGCAAAAAGGACCATTGCCTTTGTTAACCGTCGAATCAACCTTACCACCCATTGAAGTAAATGCGAACATTGAATTGTAACGTCGAATATTTTTCAAAAAGTGCTTGATTTCATCATTATTGTTACTAAATAGGATTCGATAACTTCCTCTGGCATCTTTGTAATCTGGAAGCTCTACTATGCCATAAGAACAACAAATGAAATAACAAACTTTTCCATCCTTTTTTCTTCCGTTTCCTTTTTCTGCATTCCACAACTTTGCATTACATACTTCACAAGTAACGCATTGGTCACCATGATCCAAATAATCTGTTTTGAAAATTAACAAAAAAATGATAAAACTGTTATGTAATAAAGAAAATAACATTTAGTCGACACATTTAATACTTTCTGGACCGAAGAATACAAATTATTAGAAATGTACCTTTTGAAACACCTTTCAAGGGATCTTGAACTACAATCTGCTCTGTGGTAAAATCCATAATTGGTATTGGAGAAGTAATTCATGGTCTACCAATTAACTTACGTTTACCGGATGACAACCTTTCAAAAGAAGAATTTTGAAGAATACCGGAGGTGCCGGTAAATGACGTAAGGTTAAACGCAATATGACCCGGAGTAGCGTCTGTTGGTTGAGTACCATTGTTCGTAAGACAACTTAAATTACCTATTAATATATATAAAAGAAACTTTTTTAATAATCTGCATGATATTAATTTATATAAAAAAACATTTACTTGTATAAAACTTAATAAGTACTTACTTGTTGGCATGAATGATCCAGTTCGATTAGGCATGACATTTGGAGTTGCTTCTAGATCAGAAGAGGTACGTAAATTCCTATTGGAATATGATATACTATGTCTCAGAGGAGATCTTGTATTCTCCAAATTTACTTTCCTTAAACGGCTGTTATCTATATACACAAATTTGAAAATATTGGTAGATAAAGATAACATTAAAAAAAATATATGATTATGCTAAATTAAACATAGATAACAATATTGTGAAATGCAAGTTTAGTAAAATAAGTTACTTGAAATACGGCTATTAGAAATGATAAAAAAATAATAATAACTAACCTTCCGATAAAACAGATAATTGTTGTGTAACAGTCGGAATAGAAGAAGGAGTTGGTATCGAATCAGTTGTTGTGTCCATTGTATGGTCAACATGTGATGGATATCCAGGTATATTAGATCTTTTGTTATCCAATAATACTTTCCTAATTTTTCGACTATGTCTTGCCTGATCTTGTGTAACAATGGGAATGACAACTAAAACAACAACATACACACAAATTAATTGTATAAAGTCACAATGCATAATACTGATGTGTTTTAAAGATATAAAAAAATATGGAAAAAATACCTAAAAATCACTTAACATCCAAGTACAAACACAGGAAATTAAAAAAGTTAGTGAATTAGTACCGTTAGTAATGGTCGATAATGGCCTTCTATCTCTAAGAACTGTAAGGGAATAAAAAAATACACAGTTTAGCAAAACAAATTGTTTGCTAAGATATACATGGAAAAAATACACGTAATACAATATATAAAATTTATTTAATTTTTTAAAAAAAAATTTAATAATCTGCATGATATTAATTTATATAAAAAAACATTTACTTGTATAAAACTTAATAAGTACTTACTTGTTGGCATGAATGATCCAGTTCGATTAGGCGTGACATTTGGAGTTGCTTCTAGATCAGAAGAGGTACGTAAATTCCTATTGGAATATGATATACTATGTCTCAGAGGAGATCTTGTATTCTCCAAATTTACTTTCCTTAAACGGTTGTTATCTATATACACAAATTTGAAAATATTGGTAGATAAAGATAACATTAAAAAAAATATATGATTATGCTAAATTAAACATAGATAACAATATTGTGAAATGCAAGTTTAGTAAAATAAGTTACTTGAAATACGGCTATTAGAAATGACAAAAAAATAATAATAACTAACCTTCCGATAAAACAGATAATTGTTGTGTAACAGTCGGAATAGAAGAAGGAGTTGGTATCGAATCAGTTGTTGTGTCCATTGTATGGTCAACATGTGATGGATATCCAGGTATATTAGATCTTTTGTTATCCAATAAAACTTTCCTAATTTTTCGACTATGTCTTGCCTGATCTTGTGTAACAATGGGAATGACAACTAAAACAACAACATACACACAAATTAATTGTATAATGTCACAATGCATAATACTGATGTGTTTTAAAGATAGAAAAAAATATGGAAAAAATACCTAAAAATCACTTAACATCCAAGTACAAACACAGGAAATTAAAAAAGTTAGTGAATTAGTACCGTTAGTAATGGTCGATAATGGCCTTCTACCTCTACGAACTGTAAGGGAATAAAAAAATACACAGTTTAGCAAAACAAATTGTTTGTTAAGATATACATGGTAAAAAATACACGTAATACAATATATAAAATTTATTTAATTTTTTTGGTAAACTAAAAAGGTTTGAATATTTATAACAACTTAAATTACCAGTTGTATTACCAGTTGTAATATTGGAGGATGCATTACTATCTAGGATGGCTGAAACATCTGTAATTAAAATGATTAAATTATATTAAAGTTGTACATAAAAAAAAAACTTGATGAAATAGAAATCGAGTTTTAAATTTATGACATTACCGTTAGAAATGTTTTCCTTTCCTTTGTTGTAAGATTCAGATGAAGAGTCGTTTTTTTCTTTTAGACATTCCTGAAATTATAATGTGATACGATTTAAGAATACGACAATCCAAAATTGTAGTAAAGTTTAAATCTATTTAAGTATGAGATTCTAATCATTCTTATTATTAGATAGTAATTGATACGTCAATTATCTTATCCTAAATTACCATTATACAACCAAAAAATAAAAGCATCACAAAAATAAAAAATATTACAAACCGAAAAAAAAAACAAATGAGGTCAATACATAACTTCAAATGCTGTATTAAACCAATGAAAAAAGAAAATATAATAAGATCTTTAGTTATTCAACTTCAGATAGGATATAAGATAAAAAACTTGAAACAATAATATAAAAATTTCTAAACTATAGGTGATATAGTGGTCTCGATAAATAAGGCTCCTTTAGGACCGGTGTAGTCATCAACATGTTGGAGGTACTCGAAAGATTCGTTGGAAAGGTCAACTTCAACAATATCACCCCAAATGCTTGTTATGAGCCACTTGTTGTCTTGTATTATATTCTTCCTTCGACGCCTTTCAAGATAATCAACAACATGAGGCGTATTGAAAGAAAACACCTTCATCCAAGCCTCATCTTCAAATTTGAACAAATCAGCATATAGGTTTTCAGACCGTCCAACAACAATGACGTGCAGCTTCATTCCAATGCTCAAAAAATGTCCTTGCCAAGGATTCAAATCCAAAACCTCGGGAAAAGGAATTGTGCTGAAAGTTTCGGAAAGAACGTCGAAAGCTACCATGTGTCTCTCACCTGGTGGAAACCAATAATTGGAAACCATAAAATAAATGCTTCTCCCAGAATAAATTCCGGGAGACCATGAGTAATATGTTGAAGCATAATTAGTGACTTTCAATGAATTTATCTTTCTCCATGACTCACGACGACGTGAGTAAAGTCGAGCATTAAGAACATTACGGTAACGATTGATGTGGAGAACTTTGAGATCGTTCGAGTCGTCAAAGTACATTCCACCAGTATCAGCGTTTCGCTTAAAATTACGATCAAAGTAGTCATCGGCCAAAATTTTAAAGCGCCTTGTTGTTGGATTCCAAAGTATGAGCTCACAAAACATCCTTTCATTGCAAATTAATAGCAGACATTTAAAGGACGCTAAAACACGTAAATAAGAAGGATGGACATTATATGGAGAAATTATGGTTTTGCTTGTATTGGCTTGCAAATTCCCGCCTACTATGTTGTCAACAACAATTGTGTTGTCTTTTAAGGAAAGAAGGTTCTTTTGTAGCGAATTTAGAATTCGCCGAGAATGCATAATCTCAAAATTATTATTTGACAGTTCGTGACGGAAAAATTTCGATAGACACTTGAAACGGCCTATAGCTTTTGTAGGCAGCCTTGTGAAAATTTCGTCCACAATCAACTCAGAACCAAGCTTCTCCATTTTATGATATAATTTTATACAATGGAAGATATAACAAATAAAATAAAATAGTTTATATATATGTTAAAAAAAAAATTAATCAGAATTTCTTTCTATGATTAGACTAAAAATTTTTAATTGAAACTTATTATGTGTAACAATAAACGAAATTAAAGATAATATCACAAACACGTAACCATCTTTAAAATTGTATTACAACATATAAAAACGTTAATTATGAATCTTTAAAATTGTATCAAAACATATAATAACGTTAATTTTACTTGTTGATTTAAACAGTATATGTATGTATAATAATGTGATTAGTACAATGAAAGAATGAACAATAGATAAGAATTGTAATTGTAATACACATTAAAAGTTTATGTATATGTTACAATAGATTTAACAGTAGAAGATATAACATATCAAATAATTTAGTTTATGTATATTTTAAAATAACCTAATAAAAATTTCTATCTATGATTATAGACAAAAATTTTATAATATAAAGTTATTATGTGTAACAATAAACGAAATTAACTATAACCGAAAACAATTACATGGTATCAAAAAGAAAGCAATACGATTCAAAAATATAAACATTAGGTGTCATGTACGCATGAAAGTTAATACTTCCGTATGGCTATTTATAGATTAATATTTATAGACTGAAGGTTAACAATTTAAATTGTAATCTGGAAATAAGAGGTATACTGAATACTAATAATAATAAGAGTATATGATCATATAAATTTGATTAGAAAAAAAAACATTGTTATTACGATAAACAAAAAAACAAACAGATCAAAAGAAAGCATAATATATTAGGTTGATATTAATATAAATCGATGAATGATGAAATAGATAATAGCCATACCTTTGATCGTGTAGAATGGATTCACAGAAACTTTAAATGTTAGATGTGAATGAAACACAATGAAAGAAACGTATTTATAATAGATGGTGGGTTCGAAATTTTAGCAATGAAATTTAAAATTTAAAATTTGGTTATGAAAATTTACTAAAATACTCAAATCAAGGTTATCGAATTTCTTTGATTTAGCAGTTCCCATAAATAATGTAAACGTTAATTTATAGTAATATAAAAACTGGTTTTTGAAACTTTAAAATTTAAACATATTATGTAAAATCTTACTTCATAATAATAGATTCTCAATTTGTAAACATAATTATTAACTCAATTAAAAAATAAATCTATGTATAGAGTATCCATTGCTAAATATACACTACATCAAAAAATTAGAGATAAAAATTTCAATAGTTTGTTTGATTTACAAAATATACACGTTTTTGTTTTTTTTAAATTCAATTTGTTTGTTTTTAAGAAAAAATTAAATTGAAAATTCTAATTGTTTGTGTAAAAAAATATTAATGTGTCTTTATTGATCAAATAAAACAATGTTTCAAAATGACTTGTTTCACAACTATCCTTTTAAAGTATGTTGTAAAATTATTAGGTGTATTGTATGTAAAATCATAGATGTTTAAATTGCTTAGATTTATGGTTATATAATTATAATGTCTTTAAATAAATAATGAAACTTTTAAAAAAATAATATGTACTGGATATATTAATTTCATTTCCAAAATCAATTAAATTTAATTAATACCTTTAACTAACATGGCTTCATATCATCATTGCAAGTTTATCTTTACGTTCATAAGTAACATTCATAATATATATTATTAGTATCATAACAAAACCCAATAACGCTTCATACAAACAAAATGGTATACTCAAGTTCTAGACATACAGATTTAAAACATCAAAGAGTAGCATAGAAACACATAAAATAAAACTAAAAAACTAAGGTACTTGTTCAAAACACAAAAGTTAACCAACCAACAAAAGTTTAGTTCATATCAACCACCACTTAACTTAGACATAAAGATATCTAAAGTTTTACTAACTGGATCAGACGTTTTTCAAGATTATGGTGTTTTCCGAAGTAACAAAGGTGAAATCAAGCATCATACCATCAATTAAGTTGTTGTCATCCATAAATTTTTTCCAGTTTTCGACCGAATAACGGTTCGCAGATCCGTTTTTTTCATTCTTAGCTGTGTAAACAACAACATGACCTTCCAAGTTCTGAACTTTCAATGAATGTTTCTTCTTCTTGAACCCAGCTCGATTAGCAACTTGGACGGGAAGACGCTGCACTTAAAACACAGCTCGATTAGCAACTTACATTAAAAATAAAAGATGTTTAAAATTATTTAATAATTACTAAAATGTATATCAAAGTTTAATATACGAAAAATCATACCAGCCTATATTCTCCTTTTCGAGTAAAGTCGGAATTTTCAGCATCTACGGTTACATTCCCTGTTTGAACTTTCTTCAGGAGGCTATGCTTCTTCAATTCTTTAATCTTTTTATCCTGCTGGATGTTAAAATAATAAACTAAATACTTATAATAGTAAAAAAAATAAAAATAGTATAA
>JARYGA010026731.1:0-30329 GCA_030545235.1 Helianthus tuberosus | reverse complement strand
GGAAGTTGAAGGACCTCTCTCGTTTGCTTTTAACCATCACTTTTCTACACTCGAACCCTCCTAGCCTTGTGCTAGTGGTAAGAACTTAGATCCATTCATTCTTCATGTTATTTAAGTGGTTAATAAGTGATTTGATGATTAAAGTTATGAAACACTAAAGAACTTGCACTAAAGTCTTGAACATGTTGGTTAATGGATGAATATGTGTGTAAACCATGTAGATCTTGTGTGATTATGATGATTGGGTGATTATCTGATGCTTTACTGAATAATATTAGTATATGATGTTGTTGTGGTCACTAAACTCGTTAACGGAATCGAACGAACATGATTTAGATGGTTAAACACTTGAAATCAGAATCTGTCTAACTTTTACAGCCCACTTCTGTTGGCTGTAAACAGGTCTTAACCTCAACGAAAAATCGATATTTTGAATCTAAAATATGTTATTATGAAATACGGTTCTAATGGCACCGGAATCGTAATTTTTGGACTCCGTTTACTATTTTTAAAGTGTTAATTTGTAACAGCTACTTAAGCTGAATTTTGACAGCAATAAATGGGTGTCGTACTTTCAGTCACAACCGGAGTTTTGTGATGAATCGGGCCATGAAAATTTTACTGTAGATGATAACTGAAGTATTTGTAATTACCCCACTGGAATTTCGCAAATCGGACTTACGACGAATTTTTAATAAATTGTTTCGTGGACTATGGTCAGAAATAAATAAATCTGAGTTCAGTCCCGAATATGAATTTTTATAAAATGTGGGTAATGAACCGGACCCCGATATTTTTACACAATAAAATATGGAATGTTTATGACATCCTATAAAAATTTGGGAATTTTTGGAATAATCTAACTATTTTATTTAAATGTCCGAAAACAGCCGGTTTTGAGTATTAATGCTGAAGTTGTGATTTGCGCGTCTAAATGTCGAGTATGCTATCTGTGAATGATTTGACATGTTATATGTGTTATGTGCATTATCGTATGTTTGATTTTGAGTGGGGAATGGACGGGAAACTTAGATGGGCGTAAACCGTTACAGTGATGCATGTTGTGTGATAAATACGTGTACGAACGTTGTGTTCTATTTGAAAGCCACTAAATGACTAACTGGTAAATCATACTAGGACGTGATTGACCGACCTTGACTGTTAGCTATATTGAGAATCTAACCGAGCAAACCGAGGTGAGTTCACACTTTCTAAGGCATGGGATTCCCGGTGGTTTGGGAATGGGTTAAAGAATTAAAACTAAATCTACATATCCTCCTTGGGTAGGATTTGTACGGCCATCCTCCGTAGAGTGGATGCCATTATTAAACCTACGAATTCTCCTGGTGCAGAATACGTACGTTCGTCCTCCTGGTGCAGGACAACAACCTTAAAACTAGCTAGACAAAACTCTATCATGAAGTCCCTCAATTTATATCGACTTAATCGCCGAGGCCAATGGCGAGCGGGTCATTAGTTAATAGCGCTATTAGGTTTAACAAACCTCACACCGTGCCAGTCGGACGGGCGTGTACTAATGGACTATGGCAGACTGTCAGTGATGATAGACACTGATATAGGGCACAACTTATTTGCGTAGCAGTCGATATCATTCCGTCTAGTAGTTCAAACGGGGAAAACCCCCACTGATCATGGTTATGGATTGGGTAAAGAAAAAGGAAATGGTTTAACATACTTTCAACTACGGGGTAACCCCCATGGCAAATAAGCCAACGAAAGTCAAACCACGTTTTTCAGAAACAACTTAAAACTAAACGACCAAACGTGAACTCACTCAACTTTGTTGTTGACTAGTTGTTACATGCCTTACAGGTCGCTAGATGCTTTTGGGAGCTTGCACGAGGAGAAGGTTGTTGTGGAATATGGCTTGTTATATCCCATACTTAATAACTGAACTTTATAAACCTACGGAACTTATGTTTGAACTTTAACTTATAAACTATGGACTTATGCTTTTGAACTCACGTTTATGCTTCCGCTGTTTAAACTAAACAAGGTTAACTAGCTTTGGTCACCAATCGTATTATGTTTGGTTTTATTTACTTAATTGAGTTGTTCAATATGATTGGTGGCTCGATCCTGGTCATGTCACGCCTCCAAGCGGTGATACTCCGCATGGTGGATTTTGGGGGTGTGACAGATTGGTATCAGAGCCATTGGTTATAGAGAACTTGGTTTTAATAAGGGAAAAGTTTTCATTAAAACCAGACTATAACCTGTACAGTGCTCAACGATCCACAACGACGCTTCGCTCCACGTGCAAGACTCGACACCATAAGTGGTATGATTTATGTTATATTATCGGTTAGATAGTTCTCACTGTGCATTAGATAATGTGGTAATTGCTATTTGAACCTTGTGTGCATACTCTCTGATGTCGTCCCACACTTACACACTTTCGCGACACTTTCCTCACTTACGTTGCTTCATTATGAAGATCATGAGCGGACGCGAAGGACGTATCAACCTCACTCAAGCCCAGTTGACGGCTTTGATCAACGAACGAGTTGCGGAGGCACTCGCAGCTAACCCTGCAGGAGGTATAACCTGCCATACCAACTCACCATAGGACATTTAGATCCTACCTTCGCAAACCAACCCTCGTGCTTAATCTTGTCTTTTATTCTCGCGCAACAGGTCAACATGCTCAACCTCCTGTGTGCACGTTCAAGACGTTCATGGACTGTCGACCTACCACTTTCAGTGGCACCGAAGGAGCAGTGGGCCTTCTTCACTGGTTTGAAAAGCTTGAGACAGTTTTCGAGATGTGCGAATGCCCCGAAGACCGTAGGGTGAAATATGCTACCGGAACACTTGAAGGAGCTGCGTTAACCTGGTGGAAGGCACAGGTTCAACTACTAGGACTGGCAGTTGCTAATGCCACGCCCTGGAATGGTTTCAAAGAGCTGATCAAAGAGGAGTACTGTAGTCGGGATGACATCCACAAGCTAGAAGTGGAATTTTACAATCTGAAGATGACAGGATCTGAGATTGAGGCGTATACCAAGAGGTCGAATGAACTGGCCATCCTGTGCCCAACTATGGTGGACCCTCCCATCAAACGTATTGAGCTTTACCTCAAGGGCCTTGCACCAGCGATTCAAAGTCACGTAACTTCAGCCAACCTGGGTACCATTCAGCAAATTATCAAGTTGGCTCATCGTCTCACCGACCAGGCGGTGGAGCAAAACAGGCTACCCAAACGTATCAGTGCCACAACTACTTCTGATGCACCTATCGACAACAAGCGAAAATGGGATGGGAACTCCGGAAGGGGGTCTACTTCAGTTCAGTCCCAACAGCGAAAGAGTGATGACTACCAGAGTCCCAGTCAGCAATCTTCTGGTAATCAAGGACAGGGTGGATACCGAGGAAACCACCCCAAGTGCAACCGGTGCAACAAGCATCACAGCGGGCAGTGCAACAAAGGTCGATGTCAGAGATGTCACAGGCTGGGCCATGAAGCCAAAGATTGCAGGAGCCCACGTCCTGCGAATCAGAATCGCCAACAACAACAACAAGCCCCACAGAACCACCAGCAACAGCATCAGCAGGGAAATAAAGGATGCTTTCAGTGTGGCGCTGAAGGCCACTTTAAGAGGAACTGCCCCCAGCTAAACCAAAACCAAAACAATAACCAAGGAAATGGGAACCACAATGGGAACAACAATGGAGGCGGAAATGGGGGAGACAACAATGGCAACGGGGCAAGGGGTCGTGTGTTCGTGATTGGTCAGGGAGAAGCAAGGAACGATCCCAACGTTGTGATGGGTAAGTTTCTTCTTGACGACTTCTTCGTTACTGTTTTATTCGATTCGGGTGCCGATACTAGTTATGTGTCCGTGAAAGTTAGCCAAATTCTTAAGCGCACCCCAACACTCCTGAACACCAAACACACGGTAGAACTAGCTAACGGTAAAAGTCTTGAAGCCACACACGTAGTTAAAGGTTGTAACCTCGTCTTAGCTGGTCAGACTTTCCCCATCCATCTTGTTCCTATCACACTTGGAAGTTTCGACGTCGTTATTGGGATGGATTGGTTATCTCATCATCAAGCGGAGATTGTGTGCAAGGAGAAAATCATCCGCATTCCTCGTTCTGATAAAGAACCCCTCGTGATTCGTGGCGACAAGAGTGGTGCTGTCGAAGGTATCATCTCTTTCCTTAAGGCCCAGAAGTGTTTGCGAAAGGGCCACACTGCCATTTTAGCACTCGTTACTGACACATCTACGGAAGAGAAGAGAATTGAAGACATCCCTATTGTGCGCGAATTTCCCGAGGTATTTCCTGAGGAATTACCTGGTCTTCCTCCTCATCGCCAAGTTGAGTTTCAAATCGAGCTAGCCCCTGGAGCAGCGCCAGTAGCTCAAGCACCATATCGTCTAGCCCCATCAGAACTCGAAGAACTGTCCACACAACTACAAGAACTCTTGGAAAAGGGTTTTATACGTCCTAGCTCTTCGCCCTGGGGAGCTCCAGTACTATTCGTGAAGAAGAAAGATGGTACCTTCAGGATGTGTATTGACTATCGCGAACTTAACAAGGTGACTGTGAAGAATCGTTATCCTCTTCCACGTATTGACGACTTGTTTGACCAGTTGCAAGGGTCGAGCTATTACTCCAAGATTGATTTGAGATCGGGATACCATCAGCTGAGAGTCCGAGATGAGGACGTCTCCAAAACAGCATTCAGAACTCGTTACGGCCATTACGAGTTTCTGGTTATGCCGTTCGGGCTGACGAATGCACCGGCAGTCTTCATGGATCTCATGAACCGAGTGTGCAAGCCTTACCTGGATAAGTTCGTTATTGTGTTCATCGACGATATCCTGATCTATTCTAAGAGTCAGGAGGAACACGAGCAGCATCTACGACTTATACTGGAACTTCTTCGAAAAGAGCAGTTGTATGCCAAGTTTTCGAAATGTGACTTCTGGCTTCGCGAAGTCCATTTTCTAGGCCATGTGGTAAACAAGGATGGGATTCATGTGGATCCATCTAAGGTTGAATCGATCAAGAACTGGCCTGCACCCCGCACACCAACAGAAATCCGCCAATTCTTGGGTTTGGCCGGATATTACAGAAGGTTTATAAAAGATTTCTCCAAGATTGCGCAACCTCTCACTTCACTGACTCAGAAGGGTGTCATCTATCGTTGGGGTGATGCACAGGAGTCCGCATTTCAACATCTAAAGGATAGACTTTGTAGCGCGCCTATCCTCTCATTGCCAGAAGGCACCGATGATTTCGTGGTTTATTGCGACGCTTCCATCCAAGGACTTGGTTGCGTATTGATGCAACGTGACAAGGTCATTGCCTACGCATCGCGCCAACTTAAAGTTCACGAAAGAAACTACACTACTCACGATCTGGAGCTGGGAGCAGTTATATTCGCACTTAAGATATGGAGATATTACCTGTACGGTACAAAGTGCACCATTTACACCGACCACAGGAGTCTCGAGCATATCTTCAAGCAAAAAGAGTTAAACATGCGACAACGCCGATGGGTCGAACTCTTGAATGATTACGAATGCGCTATCAAGTATCATCCGGGCAAAGCCAATGTTGTGGCTGACGCCCTCAGTCGAAAGGATACTTTACCTAAGCGTGTACGAGCATTACAGCTTACCATCCAGTCTAACCTTCCTGCTCAGATTCGAGATGCCCAGGTCGAAGCATTGAAAGCAGAAAACATCAGGGCTGAGTCCCTACGAGGATCGAGGCAGCGGCTAGAACAAAAGGGAGACGGTGCCTACTATGTTAACGGACGCATCTGGGTTCCATTTTATGGAAACTTACGCGAGCTTGTGATGGACGAAGCGCACAAGTCTCGTTATTCGGTACATCCTGGTTCGGATAAAATGTACCACGACCTCAAGACTACGTATTGGTGGACTGGCATGAAAGCCCACATAGCAACCTACGTCAGTAAGTGCTTGACTTGTGCGAGAGTCAAGTCTGAATATCAGAAACCATCAGGCCTACTTCAACAACCGGAGATCCCGAAATGGAAATGGGAGCAAATTTCCATGGATTTCGTTACTGGCCTGCCCAGATCTCAACGCGGAAACGATACCATTTGGGTGATCGTAGATCGATTAACCAAGTCTGCACATTTTCTGGCTATCAAAGAAACGGACAAGTTCTCTACTCTTGCAGACATTTACCTAAAGGAAGTGGTATCAAGGCACGGAGTGCCAATCTCTATTATATCTGATCGTGACGCACGTTTTACTTCTGAACTGTGGCAAGCAATGCACAAGTCCTTTGGCTCACGTTTAGATATGAGCACCGCTTATCACCCGCAGACGGATGGGCAATCTGAATGCACCATCCAAACCCTTGAAGACATGCTTAGGGCATGTGTAATCGATTTTGGTAACGGCTGGGAAAAGCACCTCCCGCTAGTGGAGTTCTCATATAACAACAGCTACCACACCAGCATCCAAGCCGCTCCGTTTGAGGCATTGTACGGACGCAAATGCCGATCGCCTCTCTGTTGGGCAGAAGTTGGTGACAGCCAAATCACTGGCCCAGAACATGTGGTAGATACCACCGAGAAAATTGCTCAGATACGACAGCGAATGGCGGCAGCTCGTGACCGTCAGAAACGCTATGCTGATGAGGGAAGAAAACCACTCGAGCTCCAGGTTGGGGATCGAGTGCTACTCAAAGTCTCACCTTGGAAAGGTGTAGTCCGCTTTGGCAAACGAGGCAAACTCAATCCGCGTTATGTCAGACCGTTCAAAGTCATTGAGAAAATTGGCCAAGTCGCCTACAGGTTGGATCTACCTGAAGAACTCAGCGGAGTTCACAACGTATTCCACGTATCAAATCTGAAGAAGTGTCTGTCAGATGAGCCCTTCATAGTTCCTCTCAAGGAACTCACAATCGACGACCAGCTGCGATTCGTCGAGGAACCAGTAGAGATTACTGATCGAGATGTTAAGATTCTCAAGCACACAAGAATACCTCTCGTTCGAGTTCGTTGGAATGCTCGTCGTGGCCCAGAGTATACCTGGGAACGCGAAGACCAAATGAAACTCAAGTACCCCCAGCTGTTTAAGAAAAACGCAACCACTACTGAGGCTGAAGCTACCGCAGAATTTCAGGACGAAATTCCAAATCAACGGGGGGATGATGTGACACCCCAGGAAAATCTGGAAAACAACGCAACTTAACTAGCTTCCTCAGTAACCACGCCCTAAATTTCGGGACGAAATTCTCTTAACAGGGGGAGAATGTGACAACTCTCAAATTTACATGTATTCCGTACAATTTATTAATAATAATTAATGTGGTTGACGACTGTATGGCATCACTTAACTGCTTTCTGATATCTGTGTTATGCGTACACGTATTTTTATATACTAATAGTGTACAGAAAGGTCACTAAATAGTCCGTTATATTTTCCTGAGTGTTAGAAAGTAAAAACGTTACAAAATATATAAATAGGACACCTTTCGGATTAATTAAGCGCTTTAACGGAACAGTGTCGAACCGAACAACCGGACTTTACCCGGAACATAAAAATATTGCCAATAACATTGTTTACACTTTTCTGAGCCAGTTAGGGTCCCCGAATACCCTAACACACCTTATATTACATAACACACCATAACCATTAACTAAACATTTACTTCTCCTAACTAAATCCCTAACCATCCATTGAAACCCAACTAGACCATACCCCCCCCCCCCAATCGGTTCCCCCATGAGGGACACACCCCACCATTTGTGATTATTTTAATCCTAATGGTGTAATATCTAGGCTACACATTACCCTATGGATATTAGTGGATGTTGGATTATAAGTTTACTTGGAAGGTTACCATTACATTTACACCAACAACACCATCATTCTCTCTCCCTTCCTTCTTCATTCACGGCAGCCCCATCATCACCACACCACCACCATTACTTGATCACTTTCAAGCATTTTACAAGCACACAAAGGTGTTAGAAGGTCGACAACGAAGCTCGGTGTGTTCGGAAGTTGAAGGACCTCTCTCGTTTGCTTTTAACCATCACTTTTCTACACTCGAACCCTCCTAGCCTTGTGCTAGTGGTAAGAACTTAGATCCATTCATTCTTCATGTTATTTAAGTGGTTAATAAGTGATTTGATGATTAAAGTTATGAAACACTAAAGAACTTGCACTAAAGTCTTGAACATGTTGGTTAATGGATGAATATGTGTGTAAACCATGTAGATCTTGTGTGATTATGATGATTGGGTGATTATCTGATGCTTTACTGAATAATATTAGTATATGATGTTGTTGTGGTCACTAAACTCGTTAACGGAATCGAACGAACATGATTTAGATGGTTAAACACTTGAAATCAGAATCTGTCTAACTTTTACAGCCCACTTCTGTTGGCTGTAAACAGGTCTTAACCTCAACGAAAAATCGATATTTTGAATCTAAAATATGTTATTATGAAATACGGTTCTAATGGCACCGGAATCGTAATTTTTGGACTCCGTTTACTATTTTTAAAGTGTTAATTTGTAACAGCTACTTAAGCTGAATTTTGACAGCAATAAATGGGTGTCGTACTTTCAGTCACAACCGGAGTTTTGTGATGAATCGGGCCATGAAAATTTTACTGTAGATGATAACTGAAGTATTTGTAATTACCCCACTGGAATTTCGCAAATCGGACTTACGACGAATTTTTAATAAATTGTTTCGTGGACTATGGTCAGAAATAAATAAATCTGAGTTCAGTCCCGAATATGAATTTTTATAAAATGTGGGTAATGAACCGGACCCCGATATTTTTACACAATAAAATATGGAATGTTTATGACATCCTATAAAAATTTGGGAATTTTTGGAATAATCTAACTATTTTATTTAAATGTCCGAAAACAGCCGGTTTTGAGTATTAATGCTGAAGTTGTGATTTGCGCGTCTAAATGTCGAGTATGCTATCTGTGAATGATTTGACATGTTATATGTGTTATGTGCATTATCGTATGTTTGATTTTGAGTGGGGAATGGACGGGAAACTTAGATGGGCGTAAACCGTTACAGTGATGCATGTTGTGTGATAAATACGTGTACGAACGTTGTGTTCTATTTGAAAGCCACTAAATGACTAACTGGTAAATCATACTAGGACGTGATTGACCGACCTTGACTGTTAGCTATATTGAGAATCTAACCGAGCAAACCGAGGTGAGTTCACACTTTCTAAGGCATGGGATTCCCGGTGGTTTGGGAATGGGTTAAAGAATTAAAACTAAATCTACATATCCTCCTTGGGTAGGATTTGTACGGCCATCCTCCGTAGAGTGGATGCCATTATTAAACCTACGAATTCTCCTGGTGCAGAATACGTACGTTCGTCCTCCTGGTGCAGGACAACAACCTTAAAACTAGCTAGACAAAACTCTATCATGAAGTCCCTCAATTTATATCGACTTAATCGCCGAGGCCAATGGCGAGCGGGTCATTAGTTAATAGCGCTATTAGGTTTAACAAACCTCACACCGTGCCAGTCGGACGGGCGTGTACTAATGGACTATGGCAGACTGTCAGTGATGATAGACACTGATATAGGGCACAACTTATTTGCGTAGCAGTCGATATCATTCCGTCTAGTAGTTCAAACGGGGAAAACCCCCACTGATCATGGTTATGGATTGGGTAAAGAAAAAGGAAATGGTTTAACATACTTTCAACTACGGGGTAACCCCCACGGCAAATAAGCCAACGAAAGTCAAACCACGTTTTTCAGAAACAACTTAAAACTAAACGACCAAACGTGAACTCACTCAACTTTGTTGTTGACTAGTTGTTACATGCCTTACAGGTCGCTAGATGCTTTTGGGAGCTTGCACGAGGAGAAGGTTGTTGTGGAATATGGCTTGTTATATCCCATACTTAATAACTGAACTTTATAAACCTACGGAACTTATGTTTGAACTTTAACTTATAAACTATGGACTTATGCTTTTGAACTCACGTTTATGCTTCCGCTGTTTAAACTAAACAAGGTTAACTAGCTTTGGTCACCAATCGTATTATGTTTGGTTTTATTTACTTAATTGAGTTGTTCAATATGATTGGTGGCTCGATCCTTGTCATGTCACGCCTCCAAGCGGTGATACTCCGCATGGTGGATTTTGGGGGTGTGACATTAGATCCCTATTACCATGATGAATATATTAGGGAGATCTTAGAAGATCCTTACCGATTTCAAGCACTTTCACCCCCATATCAGGAACCCGCACCCAAGATTCCAAACCCAGTCCTAGAACCTGCACTCCCAATGAGTGCAGAAAACGTCCAAGAACTTAGGACTTTTGGGGAGGAAATTTTAGAAAACAGTGAGAGAATGCGACAGGTGGGAGAGCGTCTCGTATGGAAATACGATGAGCGCAATATGGATTTTTGGATAAATCCATATCCGTGATGTGATGGAAGAGATGGTAAAAGTTGGTAATAATAATATAATATAATAAAAATAAAATAAAATATGTGTGTACGGATGCATATTATTATTAGTATGATTCTATTTCTGTTGGTATTG
Organism: Helianthus tuberosus; assembly: GCA_030545235.1. Lineage (NCBI taxonomy): Eukaryota > Viridiplantae > Streptophyta > Magnoliopsida > Asterales > Asteraceae > Helianthus > Helianthus tuberosus. The sequence goes on along the minus strand of JARYGA010026731.1, from coordinate 19,760 downwards.
TAATTTTATTTCAGTACTAGTATGTAATAGATGCATAATAGTATATGAATAGAGTAAAAGTCGCAATGATCGACACTTTTGGCTAGATTGCGTGTCATGTGATTAACTATATTAAATATTATCTTGTGATATTAATATGGGGTAAATGTTTAAAATTCAGATGGCCGACGAAGGAAATCAAGGAAATCTGAATAACGATAACCAGAGTAACATTAACGTGGTTAATGAGAATCCGAGCATCAATAAGAATGGAAACTAAGTGGATAATAGTTCTATCCAACACATAGTGGCACAGGGAATTATAGATGCAATGCCATTTATTATTCAAACTATTCAAGAAGTGAATAATAAAAGTAAGCATAGCAGTAAGAGACCAATTGAACCGGAACACAGCGTGAACAATGGACCTGTCCTTCAAATGCCCATTCCCAAAAGAAGAAGAACCGTGCCTTACGGTTGTTCTTACAAAGAATTCTGGTCTTGTAAACCAATAGAATTTTCGGGCAATGAAGAACCCATTGCAGCTCTACGCTGGATAGAAAAGACTGAGGCTGTTCTGAAAATAAGTAAATGTGCTGAAGAAGATAAGATACTGTTTGCTTCTAATCTGTTTAAGAATTCAGCATTAGAATGGTGGAACACTATCCTCCAAGTAAGAGGAAGTGATAGAACCTACAATATGGAATGGGAAGAATTTAAGAACAAGGTAGAAAGGAAATTCTGCCCACCCAATGAGAAGGAACAGATAGCAAACAAATTCTTAAACCTTAGTATGACTGGTGTGGATAGTAAGGGATACACTAAAATATTCTTTGAATATGCTAGAATAGTGCCAACTCTTGCTTCACCAGAACCAGTATTAATCTCCCGTTATATTTGGGGATTAATTGGGGAGATAAGACACGTAGTCAAGGCAGCTAGACCTCAAACCGTAGAAGAAGCTGTAGAACTAGCAAATACCTTGACAGATGAATTAGTCCGTACCCGAGAAGAGGATCAAAGAAGGAACCTAACCCAGAAGCTCGCACAAGAATTTCGTTCTGGAAATTTTAATCGTGGGAAAAATATAGGTTCTACCTCTACACCCTACTGTAAGAATTGCAAAAGAAAGCATTCAGGAAAATGCTCCATATACTGTAACTTTTGCAAAATATCTGGACACAAAGAAGAAAACTGCAGGAAGAAAGGTAATAACAGGATATGTTACAACTGTGGAGAACAAGGTCATATCAAGCTTAATTGCCCAAAATTAACTCCGGCTACGAACAACAAGAATACTAAAAATGCTAGAGCATTTGTTCTGACTGCAGATGAAGCCAAAATGATTCCAGATGTTATAGGTGGTATGATTTTAGTTAATGATGTCTTTGCTAAAGTATTATTTAACTCTGGTGCAAACCAAAGTTTTATTAATACATCATTTTGAAAATTTCTAAATCAGTCATTAACTAAGCTACCACAAGAATGCTTAGTAGAGACAGCCAATGGAGAAACCGTTAGGATTTCTGAAATCTTGCAGGGAGCAAGCATAGAAATTTTAAATCAGAAGTTTATTGCAAATCTTTATCCCATGAATCTGGCAGGATTCGATGTTGTTTTAGGAATGGATTGGTTAATAGCCAATAAAGCCAGCATTTTATGTGATCAAAAGTCAATTCAAGTAAATTCACAAAAAGGTAAAATGATCACAATTAAAGGAGATAAACCTTCTTGGTCCACTAAATTTATCTCTGTGATGAAAACTGCAAGTTATATAAGAAAAGGTTCTATAGTGTATTTGATTTCCATAATCACTAACACTAAAAGAAAGGATTTAAAAGATATTCCAGTAGTATCTCAGTTTTCAGATGTATTTCCAGAAGAATTACCAGGAACAACACCGATTGCCAAAGCACCTTACCGTTTGGCACCTGCAGAAATGCAAGAATTAAAGAAACAATTAGATGAATTATTGGAGAAAGGATTCATACAACCAAGTTCGTCGCCATGGGGAGCGCCAATACTGTTTGTTAAAAAGAAAGACGGATCAATGCGTATGTGCATTGACTACCGTGAATTAAACAAGGTTACGATTAAGAATCGGTATCCATTACCGAGAATCGATGATCTGTTTGATCAACTACAAGGAGCTCGATTTTTCTCTAAAATCGATTTAAGATCAGGATATCATCAATTAAAGGTACAGGAAGAGGACATTCGTAAGACCGCATTCAGAACGAGGTATGGCCATTATGAATTTACTGTCATGCCATTTGGTTTAACCAATGCCCTAGCTGCATTTATGGACATGATGAACCGAATATGTAAGCCATATTTGGATAAATTCATAATTGTTTTCATAGATAATATTCTAATTTATTCTAAGAATAAAGAGAAACCTGCAAAGCATTTGCATGCACTTTTAAGTTTATTAAGAAAGGAAAAGCTTTATGCTAAATTTTCAAAGTGCGAATTTTGGTTAGAACAGGTACAATTCCTTGGACATTTAGTTAATCATGAAGGAATTCATGTGGATCCCACAAAAATCGAGGCGATTACTAAATGGAAAACCCCTAAGTCTCCAACCGAGGTTAGAAGTTTCTTAGGATTGCCAGTTATTATAGGAGATTTATTCAAGATTTTTCTAGAATAGCCATTCCCTTAACCAAGTTAACCTGTAAATCTGTTAAGTTTGAATGAGGATTAAGACAAGAAGAAGCCTTTAGAATTCTTAAGCAAAGATTAACCCATACACCCATACTAGCATTACCAGAAGGAGCTGAAGACTTTGTAGTCTATTGTGATGCTTCTAAATTAGGTTATGGATGTGTATTGATGCAACGACAAAAGGTTATAGCCTACGCATCTAGACAACTTAAGAATCATGAAGAGAATTATTCAACTCATGATCTAGAAATAGGAGCTATAATTTTTGCTCTTAAGATTTGGAGACAATACCTTTATGGTAGTAAGTTTACCATATTCACAGATCATAAGAGTTTAAGGTATATTTTCAAACAAAAGGAGTTGAATATGAGACAAAGACGCTGGATGGAATTACTTAGTGATTATGATTATAATATCCAGTATCATGAAGGAAAGGCAAATGTAGTGGCAGATGCTTTAAGCCGAAAGTATCATGAAAAGCCAAAAAGGGTACGTTCTCTTAAATTAAATCTGTAAGTAGATTTAAATAATCAAATAAGAGAAGCACAAGAGTCAGTAATCAAGGAAGATACTGAAAAGCTAAAAGGTATGCTAAAAGAATTGGAACAAGGAATAGATGGAATTTGGAGATTCCATAAAAAGAGAATGTGGATACCTAAATTAGGAAACCTACATCATCGTATATTAGAAGAAGCCCATAAGTCTAAATATACGATGCATCCAGGGAGTGATAAAATGTACCAGGATTTAAGGAAAATTTTCTGGTGGATAGGAATAAAAAAGGACATAGCAGCTTATGTTTCTAAATGTTTAACTTGTTCACAAGTTAAAGCTGAACACCAGAAACCCTCAGGTTTGTTACAGCAATTAGAAATGCCGGTGTGGAAGTGGGAATTGATAACAATGGATTTTGTTACTAAATTACCCAAAACAAAGAAAGGAAATGATACAATCTGGGTGATTGTAGACAGGCTAACCAAGTCAGCTCATTTCCTACCAATGAAAGAAACTTTCAGTATGGAACAGTTAGCAAAATTATATGTAAATGAAATTGTTTCTTTACATGGAATTCCTTTATCAATTGTTTCTGATAGAGATAGTCGATTTACCTCTCATTTTTGGTCCCAAAAGGCAATGGGAACCAAGTTAAAGTTAAGCACAACTTATCATCCTCAAACGGATGGACAAAGCGAAAGGACAATTCAGACAATGGAAGACATGCTTAGAGCTTGTGTAATTGATTTTGGAGGTAATTGGGACGATCACTTACCTTTAATAGAATTTTCATATAATAATAGTTATCACACAAGTATCAATGCTGCACCATTCGAAGCACTTTATGGACGAAAGTGTCGAACCCCAGTATGTTGGGCAGAAATTGGGGAAAAGCAACTATCTGGACCTAAAATAGTACAAGAAACAACTGACAAGATCATTCAAGTCAAGGAACGACTGAAAGCAACACGTGATCGACAGAAGAGTTATGCTGATAACCGACGCAAACCCTTGGAGTTTCAAGTAGGAGATAAAGTATTATTAAAAGTCTCTCCTTGGAAAGGAGTAGTAAGATTCATCAAACGGGGAAAGCTAAGTCCCAGGTATATTGGACCCTTTGAGATTATTAAAAGAATAGGGCCTGTAGCCTATCAGCTACAACTGCCAGAGGAAATGGCAGGAATACCAGATGTGTTTCATGTATCTAATCTCAAAAAGTATTTAGCTGATGAATCATTAATGATACCTCTTAAGGATATATAGGTAAATGAACAACTCAAGTTTGTAGAAAGGCCTCTACAGATTGAAGACAGGAAAGTTAAGAATCTCAAGCACAAGAGATTAGTTCTGGTCAAAGTAAAGTGGGACTCCAAAAGAGGACCTGAATAGACATGGGAGCTTGAATCTGAAATGCAAAAGAAATATCCGCATTTGTTCCAGTAGATCTCGAGGACGAGCTCTAAAATAAGGTGGGGAGAATGTAACAACCCTCAAGAAAACAACACCCTAATATATTTTAGAATATCCCAATATGTCTTTAAATACATCCCGTATGTGAAAACCAAGCCCGAAATACGTTATAGCATATAAAATAGATTAAAAACAATAAATATTAAGCTGAGGCGGGCCGCGTAGACCCACCCCAAGCTTTTACGCGGGCGGTATGAAGGTCTAGACCTGATTCATCTGATTTCTTAAGTCCAGGCGGGCCGCGTGAGATCACCCCATTAGTTTACGCGGGCCGCGAGTGTCCTGAAGTGTGGCGCAGCCCGGTGCGGCCACGTGGCCCAACACCCAGACAAGCTAGTTGATGACCCAACTAAGCTACGCAGTTGACCGGAATCAACACGGGCTGCATAGCCCTATGTCTTCCCTTACGCGGGCCGCGTAGAGACCAAGTTTCAGCACTATATAAGAAGGCCATCGGGTTTCACTTTCCGTCGTTCACAATTCGATTCTCAATCACAATTTCTGTAGTAGAGTTATAATACGCGGGTATTATACCACCCTAATTAGCGAGGTTCTGCTCCGTTGTAAGTATTATAACCCCAGTTTCGTAATAGTTACGCTGCCCGATTGATTTAGGGTTCCGTAACAACTGTCGTGGTTCTGCCCGACGTAGTTGTTGGAATGGCGTCTCGGGGAGAGTATCATTAATATTTTTAAAGGGTTATGGTACTAACCTATGTACATTTGTATAAATTATAGATTATATCCAGGAAACCCTCACAAGAAGTCTAAGATAGCAATGTGAGTTTATCCTCTTTTTGTTAACCTTTTTGGAATGTTTTACAAAACCTTAATTATTTTATAATGCAATTAAGTGGTGATTGAGTCTTTGTAGCTCTTCAATTACTGCCGGTATGTTAGGGTTTTGTATACAAAATTTACTACACTGTGAGTAGTAAGTCGGGGATGACAGTACGTTACCATTGGACAATGAGTTAGCCAATGTGTAATATGACCCACAAGTCAGTGGATTGACAGTACTAAATGGAGTAATTGTGTAGAAATAAACAATGTGATCGCTCTCAATACTGTTTTAATTGATAAACTGTTTCTTGATTAAACTGGGATTCACTCACCAGTATTTTCGACTGACAAATGTTTTTAAAACGCGTTTCAGGTAACAAAAATTAGTAAAAAGCCAGCTGGAGAGCACTGAAGGGTTGGGAAAAATGTGGCTATAAAAGTTACCTAATAAACGATGTTTTAAATTCAATAAAATAGGGTTTGTACCTATAAATGTATTGTAATAAGAAACCTGGGTTTTGCCCATGTGATTATTAATATCAAATATGGTGATTTTACTCTGATAAACATTTCCTAACTACGGTCCTGATGTAATTTCCGCTGCCAAATTAACGAAACCTGATACCACCGAAACTCTGAGCTCGCTTCCGCCCGTTCCCGGGACAGATAAGGGATCAGGGGTTGCGACAGAAATGCCTGTATGGAAATAGGAATTGATAACAATGGATTTTGTTACTAAATTACCCAAAACAAGAAAAGGTAATGATACAATCTGGGTGATTGTAGACAGGCTAACTAAGTTAGCTCATTTCCTACCAATGAAAGAAACTTTCAGTATGGAACAATTAGCTAAATTATATGTAAATGAAATAGTTTCATTACATGGAATTCCTCTATCAATTGTTTCTGACAGAGATAGTCATTTTACCTCTCATTTTTGGGCAAGTTTCCAAAAAGCAATGGGAACCAAGTTGAATCTAAGCACCGCTTATCATCCTCAAACAGACGGACAAAGTGAAAGGACAATTCAGACAATGGAGGACATGCTTAGAGCTTGTGTAATTGATTTCGAAGGTAATTGGGACGATCACTTACCATTGATAGAATTTTCTTATAATAACAGTTATCACACAAGTATCAATGCTGCACCATTAGAAGCACTTTATGGATGAAAGTGCCGAACGCCAGTCTGTTGGGCAGATATTGGAGAAAAGCAACTATCTGGACCTGAGATAGTACAAGAAACAACATACAAGATCATTCAAGTCAAGGAACGACTGAAAGCAGCACGTGATCGACAAAAGAGTTATGCTGATAACAGACTAAAGCCATTGGAATTTCAGGTAGGAGATAAAGTGTTATTGAAAGTCTCTCCTTGGAAAGGAGTGGTAAGATTCATCAAAAGGGGAAAGTTAAGTCCCAGGTATGTTGGACCTTTTAAGATTATTAGAAGAATAGGACCTGTAGCCTATCAGCTACAACTGCTCGAGGAAATGGCAGGAATACATGATGTATTTCATGTATCTAATCTCAAGAAATGCTTAGCTGATGAATCATTGATGGTACTTCTTAAGGATATAGAGGTAAATGAACAACTTAAGTTTGTAGAAAAGCCTCTACAGATTGAAGACAGGAAAATCAAGAACCTCAAGCACAAGAGATTAGTTCTGGTCAAAGTGAAATGGGACTCCAAAAGAGGACCATATTACACTTGGGAGCTTGAATCAGAAATGCAAAGGAAATATCCACACTTGTTCCAGTAGATCTCGAGGACGAGCTCTAAAACAAGGTGGGGAGGATATAACTGTTAGTGCACGGAATGTCTGTTGACTGTGTCTACAAAAAGTCAGAAGTCAAGATTGGTCAACAGGGGGTTAAAGTGTAAATATTGTGTGATATAGAGTCTGGATCGCTTATGTATCATTGTCTTAAGTCTGGACCGCTCATATGTCAGTTTCTGGATCGCTTATTTGTCAAGTGTTCTGGACCGCTTATATGGCATGTCGTCCTTTGACCCTAAACGATCAGTTGAGAAAGTTCATCATTACGTGTAAAGGCGGAATCAATGCACGTAATGTAACAACAGCTATTCCTTTCTAATTTCTACTTCTTTATTGCTTTCTGATGATATTTTGACATATTTTCAGGACGAGGAGTTCATACTACATCAGCTGATTCGATTCTATTATCTCATTTCTACTCTATTTTTCTTTTATTTTTCGGTTTATACAAGTTTATACGGACAGAATGGTTTGAAGTTCAAGTATATTGAGCGAAAATAGTTTTTAAACAATCCTTAACAGTTTCAGACCTTAAAACACAGTAATAATCAATCAATTTTATCAAAAACACAATCGGTTCTCGGACAGAAATTTCAAACTCAGATCTGGAACGAATTAGCGGTCGGAATTGAACGATAATCATATCATTGTGTTCGGAATTCAGTGTAGATCATTCCTTGAAAGTATCAGATTGTAATTCGGACTAAAAATCGGTTAAAAACTGTGGTCCGCTTTTACGGTCATCGCTGTTACGAACATTATCTGATCCGCTCAAGCGAACAACTTGTTGATTATCACGTGGTTCGCTTGTACGGACACTATCTGGTCCGCTCGAACGATCGGGCAAAATCTGATTCGCTCATACGGACAACATCAGGTCCGCTTATTTGATCATTACCTGGTCCGCTTATTTGATCATTACCTGGTCCGCTTATCCGGACATTGACCTGGTCCGCTTATCTGGACATTCTGGTTCGCTTATTTAAACATCACGTCTGGTTTTGCTTATGATTCTGCTTGAACGTGGTTGTTGACTGTTGCATCTGATTAAAAGACCATAAACTGAATTGTGAACCACTAATTGATAAGGCCCAATCAAAATCATTGTCACTGATCCATGTGAAGTATTGATTTGAGATTGTCGGCCACGTGAATTGAATAGGCAGTCCATGTGACTTCGTTTGTTAGTGGCCCAATCATAGTATTATTGTTGTTGGTATAACATTTGTGGTCCAATACATGTGATCTATTTATTGTCATCGAAAAGTTGTGGTCCAATCAGAGTAAGTTGTATCTGCGGCCCAATCATATTTCGGTTTAGTGAAGTTGCTAGGTCAAATCAGTTTGGTTGAGACAATTTTGGTGTCATCTAGATTTTTTTAATTGATAAAATCCAAGTGCAGTCCACGTGAACTGTTGAAGTCAAAGTTTGTTTCGGCTCAATTGAATATATTTTTATCGGCTCATTCACTCAGTTTGCACAATTTGGAGTTTACTCAGTCCAAGAATCTTTGACACGGGTCTTAGATTGATTTCATCAAACACAACTGTTACATATTCAGTTCGTTTTAAACTGATTGTGTATTTGTTTGATTGCAGGTGATTCGAGGAGATTTACAAGGTGCAAATACCAAGAAGTTGAAACATTGAGGACTTTGAACTAACAATAATTTTTGAATCATGTCATTTAACGAAGAAAGTGTGGTTAAAATGTTTGACGAAAAGGAAAATGATAATCTTGAAAGATTGAATGATTGGTATGATAGGTTTTGGTTTAACAAGAGAGAAAATGGGAATAAGCATGTTTGGGTTAATAGACTTGAAAATTTTTGTTGCAAGAAACATGAACCGTTGAATGAGTTGGTAACACGGTATGATCAATTACTTGCAAATTTAAAAACGAATGAGATAAGAATGTCAGATGCTGAACAGATATCAAAATTTGCAGATGTGTTACCGGCTGAATGGAATGAATTCTTGATTAACCTGAAAAAGGATTATAGATTCTCAAATTTGAGTTTAAGAGAATTCATCGATAAAATTAAAACACACAATTAGGAAAATGAAAAGAAAAAGAAGAATTTGATAGATGAAATAAAAGAGGATTTAGGAAAGATAGATTTGGATGTGATCATTGAAATGAGAAAACGAATCACTGTGTGTCTTGCAGCAAAAAATGTTATGAGATACGATATTAAGAGGGGTTGCTATATTGATGAAAATATGAATCCTCTTGATTTTGTTAAAATTTTCTGTGCAGGAACATACATGAAGGAAACAAAGAAAGAAGCTGATGATGGAAAGATGAATGGAAAATGCTCGAAATGCGAAAAATCAGAAACAGATAATGTCAAACTTCTAAAGAATGTAGAAAGTTTAACATTGGAAATCAAAAGCTTGAAGGATGAGAAAGAATCTGATGATAAACAGATTTTTGAAATGAGAAAAAATTGTGAGAAATTGACGTCTGAAAATGTCAAACTGTTGACTAGTTTGGACAGTTTGACATTGGAAATCAAAAATGTAAAAGAAAATGAAAAAGATTTTGAAAATGAAAAATTAAAATTTGAGAAAGATTTTCAGAATCAAATAAAGATTTTAGAAGATGAGAAAGATATTTTTGGTAAAAATAATCTTGAAAAACAAATTGCTATAAATTCTCATCTTGCTAAAATCATTCAGCTTGAAAAAGAAGCTGAAAGTGATCGGAATAAAATTGCTGAGTTAGAAAATAAATTGAAAGGTTTTGAGACTTCGTCATCAACACCAGATTATCCATGTCCAAAACCGATCAATTCTGTTCCAATAAGTGACAAGGTCACAAATTTTGACAAAGTCAAAATTGAAGATTGTGATGAAATATCTGATGATGAAAAAGAAAAGAAAAGAAAAATATTTTTAGATTTACAAGAAAAATTTAAAAATACTGTTTTGCAATCTACTGAAACAGGTGAATGTTCTAAACAAGAACCTGTTAAGAAGAGTGTAGAACAGAAACAAAAAGATAAAAATTTGAAAAATCCTAAAAATGAAAATAAAAGCTCATCAGATAAGTCATCCAATCATTATCAAAAATCACAAAAATTTAAAAATGAAAATTCACAAAATGTTGGTAATAAGTGGTGCAGGTTTGACCACAGTGCTCAAAAGCCAAATCCAGCATTGAAGAGGAGAAATGACTATAACTAAGCCAAACAATGTTATGATTTGAAGGTTTGGACTGATAGAAGTGGATGGTACGATAACAGAGTGTGCTACACCTGTGGTGTGAGAGGACACATTGCTGTTAACTGCCAGAATTGGAGTTATGAAACAAGAAGATGCTATAATTGTCAAATCAGAGGTCATATTGCCAGAGATTGCCCGAGGAGATCAAATGAAAGATTGAGGGTTAATTCTCAAAGAATGGCAAAGAAGTCAGTCAATGTCAAGCCCCATGAACAGAAGGTTCTAAAACCTAAAGTTCAGGATCAGAAAATTCAAGAAAAGAAAGTGAAGCTTTCTCAGGGGCAGAAAGACAGACTGAGGAAGAAGAGGAAAAAGGCGAGAGAGTATCTCGAGAAAATTTTGTCTTCGGGTTGACAGGACAGATTGAATAAAAGTTCTGATAAATCAATTCACTTGACTGCAAAGACAAGTAAATTGAATTCTTCAGATGCAAATCTGAGGACAAAAGAAGAAAAGAAAAAGAAAATGGTCGGCGATGAATCTGATGTGTCAAAGTCAGACAAGCCACCGTCAGGCGATGAATCTGACTCATCAAAGTCAGACAAGCCACATTCAGGCAATGATTCTGGTTCGTCAAAACCAGAAGAGCCATTTGTTGAGGTAAAAACTGTTAAACCCAAGGATGGTCAGGCTTGGGTGAATCTTTTCAAATAGAAAAACCTGACTTGCCGGAACTCCCAGGTTGGTAATTGGGGAGTAGGAATCGGCATCATTCTTGAGAAATTCACAGGATGGTATCTGTGATATTTCGATTTACAAGTGGTAAATCAGGGACATTAAGTTGTACTTGATTTTCTACTAGTGTTTGTTGTTGACAAGGGTCTTAATTGTCAATTCTTTAAAATGGTTGAAAAAGAACAATGGGATAAAACCCCGAGTTTGTAAAAAGACAAACAAAACTAATTTTCCGGAAAAACCATTTGATTAAAACAAACTTAAGTGTTTTGAAATCTAAATGGGAAAATAGTTTGTTGTCAGGGGGAGTTCTGATTGTTTATGCCGAGTGAATGGCGAATTGAAGCGATTCGATATCAGTTTGTCATTTTATTTGTATAGTTTGTTTTCAAATTTTCCCAGAAAATCAAAATTGAAACATATTTTGATTTTAGGGGGAGAAAAATTTTAAAAAAAATTAGAAAATTTGAAAATGCCAAAAACATTGAAAAAGCAAAAATGAGTTTTGTTGTGAAAAAGAGGAAATGATAGTAAATCAGTAAACTATCACAGCATGCTAAAGATATGAAATGTCAAAATGTGATAAACGGTCTCACTAATGATGTGTCGATAGGTTTTCGCACATTTAGTAGATTTATTCGGGATATAAACCTAAAATTCAAACTTGTGAATTCGTGGGGAACACTACTTGGATATATAGGTAACCCCTGAAATCTTGTTTGAAAGGTCTCTTAATCTGATATACTAGGTCTTTATACTCTATGATGTCTGGGGTATTATTCCGAGACTTCTGCTGAACGGTGGTTCTGACCTAGTCCCTGGCTAATACTTGCTGCAATGCTTGAAACACAGCATTAAACCCTCAGCATGCTGAAACAATAAAATTGATAAATGCTGCTGTTGTAAGCAAAAAGATCCTCTAAAGGGGACACACCGAAAAGTCGAAGCTGATATCTCTCTGCGTATACGAAAGTATCAACCTGAGATCCCTCGGCCCTCGCATACCTAAATTATATACAGATATCATTGTAGTATACTCACCTGTAAGACTGATTATTGGGATTCTGGATACGGGAGTATATTCAAGAGGTGGGACACATGAATGAGCTAAGTTCTTAATTCATCTAAATCGTATCCTGAGTAAATTGAAATTTGTGTGAGAATTTAAGATGGATCAGTATATCGACAATCGAGGTGAATCGTTTAGAGCTTAAAATGATTAAAGCTTAACGGTGCTAGTGATTTGTTTCATAAACTGATATGATCCTCCTACACAAACTCACAAAAATATTGTTTGTATATATTTCTTTACTGCATTTCAGTCAAGATCAAAAATCCAAAAAGATTTTAGTGTGTTTTAGCATAAAATTTTGAAAATTCAAAAAGATTTTCGACAACTGATGTTGAAGGACTGATATTCAAAATTTCAAGTGCTAAACATGATGAATTGGATTGGGAGAATATGTTGAAAACTTTGAATGTCATATACAAATGTTTTGAAAGATTGTGTGTTTTAGTTAATCAAGGTCATTCATTTGAACTTGATGTAACTAGTATGTTTATTGAATATATGATGTCTACCAGTAAGTTTCTTAAATTCAACTGTTATAATTTGTGAAACTTATGTTGAGATAGAGGATGTGCAGGTTAAACAGGTTTTGGACTTCATTATTCCCACGGAAGCTAATTGTCAAAGCTTGAACCAGATATCTCAAGATTCCAGCATACTGAGAGGGGGAGTCTGTGAAAGGGGGAGTCTGGATCAACAGTTATTGGGAAGTTGAAGTTAGAGCAAGGTGATGCTGAAACTTATGAAGAATGCTTGTGAAGATAGACAGAGTTGGTGAAAAGATTAAGACTGAAGACTACGGATCTGAAGATGCTAAAAGACTACGTCAACATCCAAGGGGGAGTCTGTTAGTGCACGGAATGTCTGTTGACTGCGTCTACAAAAAGTCAGAAGTCAAGATTGGTCAACAGGGGGTTAAAGTGTAAATATTGTGTGATATAGAGTCTGGATCGCTTATGTGTCATTGTCTTAAGTCTGGACCGCTCATATGTCAGTTTCTGGATCGCTTATTTGTCAAGTGTTCTGGACCGCTTATATGGCATGTCGTATGAGTGGACCAGAAACACTATATATAGGTGAGCGGTTCATTAGTTCAAGAGATATAGGTCATTGCTTGGGAGCTGAAACTCTGTCAAAATATCATCAGAAAGCAATAAAGAAGTAGAAATTAGAAAGGAATAGCTGTTGTTACATTACGTGCATTGATTCCGCCTTTACACGTAATGATGAACTTTCTCAACTGATCGTTTAGGGTCAAAGGACGGTCCAACAATAACAACCCTCCCAAAATAATTTTCGACACCCTAATATATTTTAAAATATTCTAATACATCCTAAAATACACCCTGTATACGAAATACGACCCTAAATACCTTTAATTTTATTAAATTTAATTAAAAACAAATTTCCAGGGGCTGTCGCGGGGCGCGTAGCCTTTGTAAGTATTGGGTTATTATACTAACACGTGTGCATTTGTGTAATTAATAGATAATCACCAGGAAACCCTTAAAGGAAACCATAAGACAACAATGTGAGTAATCACCTTTTTGTAAACATTTTTGTAAATTGTTTTACAAAACCTTTTTTTATTTTAAACTATAATTAGCAGTGATTGAGTCTTTGTAGTTCTTCAATTACTGCCGGTATGTTGGGGTTTTGTATACGAAATGTGGAACACGTTACCATTGGACAAAGAGTTAGCCAATGTGTAATATGACCCACCAGTCAGGATTGACAGTACTGAATGAGTAATTGTGTAGAAATGAACATTGTAATAGCTCTCAATAGTGTTAAAAGATAAACTCGTCTTGATTAAACTGGGATTCACTCACCAGTATTTCCCACTGACAAAATGTTTTTAAACGCGTTTCAGGTAACAAAATGTGAAAGCCAACTAGAAGCCAGCTGGACAGCACTGAAGGCTTGGAAAAGTGGCTATCAAAGTTACCTAAATAAAAGAAGATGTTTTATTCAATAAAATATGGATTTTCCCTATAAAAATGTTTGTAATGAAAACTTGGGTTGTATCCCAATATGTTTAATATTATAAAAGCGTGGTATTTACTGTGATAAAATATTTCCTAACTACGGTCTTGATGTAATTTCTGCTGCCAAATAATAAACACCGATACCACCGAAACTGGTCTCGTGGTCGCCCGTTCCCGGGACAGATAGGGGACGGGGGTTGCGACAGTATTACTAATGTAAATATTGGGTTATTATACTAACACGTGTGCATTATGTAATTAATAGATAATCACCAGGAAATCTTAAAGGAAAACCCTAAGACAACAATGTGAGTAATCTCCTTTTTGTAAACTGTTTTTACAAAATCTCAGTTGTTTTACATTATATTAAACAGTGATTGAGTATTTGTATTCTACAATTATCGTCGGTATGTTGGGGTTTTGTATACAAAATTTGTTACTACACTGTGAGTAGTAACATGACCACCAGTCATTGATTGACAGTACCGTGGGTGGTAATTAAAGTAGATGGAAACAAATGTAATTGCGCGACCGCCCTCAATACTGAAAAATGATTTTACTTATCTTCATTAAACTGGGATTCACTCACCAGTATTTCCCACTGACAAAATGTTTTTAAACACAAGTTTCAGGTAACAAAATGTGAAAGCCAAATAAAAGCCAGCTGGACAGCACTGAAGGCTTGGAAAAGTGGCAATAAAAGTTACCTAAATAAAGAGATGTTTTTATCTAAATAAAATAGGGTTTATCCCTATGAAAATGTGTGTACCGAAAACTTGGGAATTTCTCACTTGTTTAATATTATAAAAGTGTGGTATTTTACTCTGATAAAATATTTCCTAACTATGGTCCTGATGTAATTTCCGCTGCCAAACTGATAAACACCAATACCACCGAAATTGGCCGCGGTCGCCCGTTCCCAGGTAAATAGGGGACGGGGGTTGCGACAGAAGGTGGTATCAGAGCTAAGCCACTAATTGTCACACCCCCAAAATCCACAAGCGGAGTATAACCGCAGGAGGCGTGACTGACCAGGATCCAACCACCAATCATATTGAACATTGTAATCAAGTAAATAAAATCCAACCACACAATATAATTGGTGTTCAACAAGTTAATTAATTTTTAAGTTACCAGCGGAAGCAATAAGTCTAAAACCAAAAACCAAGTATAAGTTTAAATGTTCATAAAGTTTAGCATGGCACACAACGGTCCATGTCCCACAACGATTCCTGCTCCCCTGCAAGCTCCAGCTAAACCTCTAACGACCTGCAAGGCATGTAACAACGAGTCAACAACAAAGTTGAGCGAGTTCACAGTTGGTTGTTCATTTTAAATTTGTTCCCAAAAACCATAAGCTCATTTGAAAACCAGTAGTTAATCTGTTCCTTGTTTCCCAAACCATAAGCAGTGGGGGCTACCCCATGTTATCCACTAGACCCGTTACCATATCGACCACTGACTGAAGTAAGTTGGTGCCCTAACGTCAATGTCTATCATCATTGACTAGTGCCCAGATCCATTAGTTCACGCCCGTCCTCTGTGGCATGGTGTGAGGCTTGTCAAAGCTAAATAGCGCTATCTAACTAATGACCCGCTCGCCATTGGCCCGACGATTAAGTCGATATAAAAGGAGGGACTTCATGATAGAGATTTTGGTCTAGTATCAGTGTTGTCACCCTTCAATAAAGAGGATGTGGTACGTGTCCCCAAACCAGGAGATCACGCAGGTTCCGTGTTATCACCCTTCAATAAAGAGGATGTAGTACGTGTTCCAAACCAGGTGATCATGCAGTTCCCGATTAAATCCTTTACCCATTCCCAACCACCGGGAATCCCATGACTTATAGAAAGTGTGAACTCACCTCGGTTTGCTCGGTATGTTTAACTACTTGATCACAAAAAAATCAGTCAAAGCCTATAGTGTTCATACGTACATAGTCAGTTTACATTCACAAGGTTCTCACATAAATTGTAATCACAGTGTGCATTTAAACATCTTAACAGTTATTTAATCAACTCAGCTTTCCACAGTCATATCTAACAGACAATAACAGTCAGTAACAGGTAACAACGTAATCAACTTAGCTCACTGTGCCAGTTTACCCTCTTGATGAAACGCCCTGTTTCGTCATGATCCCCTTCGGCGAAACTCTCCAAGTTTCGTCGTGATTCCCCATTGACGAAACTCCCAAGTTTCGTCGACGAAAGACGGCGAAACTCCGAAGGGTTTCATCGAATGCTAATGACTAAACCTCTAGTGTTTCGTCGTCAACATGGGTGGCGAAACTCCCAGGCCTTTCGTCAAAGTGTTAACAGTTTCAAGCATTTGCCTAACTACTCCCATAAATCCCACAAACACTTCCCAATTTCCCCCAGAATGGATCAAACAAGCAGCCCTAACCGTGAACCCTAGATTATCAGACCATCATTATGCACATATCCATACCGCCTATCCATTAATTATACATAACCACTGAAAACCCTAACTATTGATAATTTCATCAATCAACCATTTCATAACAGATTATCAAATCCTCCAATTACAAATATCATTCTAATCACATGACTAAATCTCGACATACAACCATCATAACAATCTAACCATTTAAAATCTCATATATCATCAATCATCATCATAAGCCATGAAATCATATTTGGTAATCATTATACAGTAACAAATCCAAGCATTCTACCAAGACATCATGTAACCTAATGTGATAGAAAGTAGAATCAGATAATTGGTATCTATACACTAACCGGTTACGAGATGAACTAGCAAGAATTCGAGAGAGGTGATGGTTGCCGTCGGGCGCAAGAGAGAGGAGAAAGCCTAGGGTTTGCAAATCGATTAACTGTGAGACATCGTGCAACCCTACTTTGTTATATATGTGCGTACAAGTGTTGGGCCCTTACTGGGCTTCGGAGAAACCTGGGCCGACGAAACTCCATGTTTCGTCATGATGATCATGACGAAACCCCTAAGTTTCATCGAGTGGGGTGTTGTGAAACCCCGGGTGTTTCGTCGAGAGGGCCATGACGAAACCCCTAAGTTTCCTCGAGGCAGTTTCTAACTTTAAAACAGTTCACAAGTTTATGTAACTAAACACCTTAATCACATTAATTAAATAATAACACAACATATTAAACAAACATCCCAAACATATAACTAACATGCACAATTACCAAGTAAACAAGTTATGCCAACACAATTGTGAAACAAATAGTGTGTCGAGGAAAGACCTTGAAAACTCGAGTTGTCACATCATCCCCAACTTAAAAGAAATTTCGTCCCGAAATTTAGCACGTGGTTACTGAGGAAGCTAGTTAGGTTGCGTGGTTTCTTGGTTTTCCTGGGGTGTCACATCATCCCCCTGTTGGTTTGGAATTTCGTCCCGAAATTCCGCATTAGCTTCAGCCTCAGCAGTGGTTTCGCTTTTCTCGAATAATTGGGGATACTTGTGTTTCATTTGGTCTTCTCCTTCCCAGGTAAACTCGAGGCCATGATGGGAGTTCCAACGAACTCGAACAAGAGGTATTCTGGTGCGCTTGAGAACCTTAACATCTCGGTCTGTAATCTCTAATGGATGGTGCGTTCGGACTGCCCATCCGTCTGCGGATGATACGCTGTGCTCATGTCTAATCGAGAGCCAAAGGACTTGTGCATCGCTTGCCACAATTCAAATGTAAAACGTGAGTCACGATCAGAAATGATGGAGGTTGACACCCCGTGCCTCGAAACCACTTCCTTTAGGTAGATGTCTGCTAGAGTAGAAAACTTATCCATTTCCTTGATAGCCAGAAAATGTGCAGACTTGCTCAGTCGATCCACGATTACCCAAATGGTATCATTTCCTCATTGAGATCTAGGCAGGCCAGTAACGAAATCCATGGAAATTTGCTCCCATTTCCATGTCGGTATCTCTGGTTGTTAAAGTAGGCCTGATGGTTTCTGGTACTCGATTTTGACTCTCGCACAAGTCAAGCATTTACTAACGTAGGTTGCTATGTTGGCTTTCATACTAGGCCACCAATACGTAGTCTTGAGATCGTGGTACATCTTATCCGAACCAGGATGTACCGAGTAACGAGACTTGTGTGCTTCATCCATCACAAGCTCGCGTAAGTTACCATAGAGTGGAACCCAAATGCGCCCTGTCACGTAGTAAGCGCCGTCTTCCTTTTGTTCAAACCGTTTCTTAGATCCTCGCAAGGACTCAACCCTGATGTTCTCTCCTTTCAATGCTTCAACCTGAGCATCTCGTATCTGAGCGGGAAGACTAGAGTGAATGGTAAGCTGTAACGCACGTACACGCTTAGGTTTAGACTCCTTCCGGCTGAGGGCGTCGGCCACAACATTGGCTTTGCCCGGGTGGTACTTGATTGCGTATTCATAATCATTCAGGAGTTCGACCCATAGACGCTGTCGCTTGTTCAACTCCTTCTGTTCGAAGATATGTTGGAGACTCCTGTGATCGGTGTAAATGGTGCACTTGGTACCGTACAGGTAATGCCTCCATATCTTGAGTGCAAAAACAGCAGCTCCCAGCTCCAGATCATGTGTAGTGTAGTTCCTTTCGTGAAGTTTAAGTTGGCGCGATGCGTAAGCAATGACCTTATCCCGTTGCATCAACACACAACCAAGTCCTTGGATTGACGCATCACAATAAACCACGAAATCCTCGGTGCCTTCAGGTAACGAGAGAATGGGTGCGCTATAAAGTCTGTTCTTTAAATGCTGAAACGTGGATTCCTGTTCATCACCCCAATGATAGGTGATGCCCTTCTGAGTTAGGGAAGTGAGAGGTTGCACAATCTTTGAGAAATCCTTGATAAATCTTCTGTAGTAACCCGCTAAGCCCAAGAATTGGCGGATCTCAGTTGGTGTACGAGGCGCAGGCCAGTTCTTGATCGAGTCAACCTTGGATGGATCCACATGAATCCCATCCTCGTTTACCACATGACCTAGGAAATGAACTTCACGAAGCCAAAAGTCGCATTTCGAGAACTTAGCATAAAGCTGCTCTGTTCGAAGAAGTTCCAGAATAAGTCGCAGATGCTGCTCGTGTTCATCCTTACTCTTAGAATAGATCAGGATGTCATCGATGAAAACAATAACGAACTTATCCAGATAGGGTTTGCACACTTGGTTCATAAGATCCATGAAAACCGCAGATGCGTTTGTCAGCCCGAAAGGCATAACCAGAAACTCGTAATGCCCGTATCGAGTTCTGAATGGTGTCTTCGAGATGTCCTCGTCTAACAAATTTTCATATCTTAGCAACCACAGATGCAGACCCGAATCTTGAGCAACTCATAGCACCCCAGCCCTTACCATTATTTCCCACACAACCAATGGAAATTTGAGTCAACCCAGAAAACCAAATCCCAATGCCTGATTTTAATCCAGCTGAGATTCCTAGAATACCAGCACCCCATCCCTCAGACCCAGACTACGACCCTTGGTTTGATGATCATAGGGATTACCAACAACGCTACACAATACCAGAGGAACCCATGCCAAACCTAGCAGCCTATCCAAACTTGGACCCTCTAGACTCTTACTATGATAATGATCAATACATTAGGGAAATTCTAGAGAACCCTTACCCACACGAAGAACCC
>JARYGA010026730.1:0-24459 GCA_030545235.1 Helianthus tuberosus | reverse complement strand
TTAAATAGGCCTGTAAACGAACCGAACGATGTTCGTGTTTGTGTTCGTGTTCGTTCACCTAACTTTAACTGAACACGAACATATAATCGAACAAATTTGTTCGTTAAGAAAATGGGTATGTTCATGTTCGTTCGTTTAAAACCTAAACATACAGTTCACGAACATAAACAAACAAACTTAAGCAGACATAATTTAACAAATATGTAACACTACAAATGAACATAAATGGCCAAACATAAACGGACAAAAAGTAGCTTTTTTATATAACTTATTGATTAGTTACGATAAGTTCTATTGGACAGCAACATTTTTATTACTGGAAAGCTCAATTATCAATTAGTTATATGTATATAAGTGGTTAGAAAACCTCTTTATGTTTATATTTGTATAAATACAACTCCATATGTGTTTGTTAGAATATAAACTAACAAACATAACCAAACATAAATGAACATTCACGAACATAAATGAACGAACAACACGCATGTTCATGTTTGTTCGTTTAAATAAACGAACATAAACGAACTTCTCGCCGAACAAGTTCACGAACAGTTCATGAACATTCGGTTCGTTTACAGGCCTACTTTTGAACTTTGTTTGTAGAGACAGATCGAGGGTAGAAAAGGAAAAATATTGTTTGATTGTTTGCAACTCGTTTTCGCTATAACTAACTATCTGAAACTACAGGAGAAGTTGGCTGAAGACACCAATGGCCATCAAATGGGGGAGGTATCACTGGGATGATGATAAACTATATACCTATTTACTACTGTTACAGCTAGAATGGTCAAAGGTTTCATTTCTTTGCTGTTATTACTTGTACCTCATGCATTGGAAGTCATACCTGACTATCCTTTTATTGGTTCACAAGAAGTACAAGTTGGTGGCATTCTTTTTTACACATTTGCATTCACCAATGTAATGCTTTATATATAATTATTTACTCTTTTTTCATGATATAACATGTTCATAATGAGCTGGAAATCTGTATCAAGATATTGATCATATCACAATGTGACATTACATGTATTAAAAGTTGTTGATTACAATGGCATATTCATAATGACCTTGTTTTACAACCATGGGTGTATCATGTATGTATGTAAAGATAGAAACATATTCGTAGTTGGTACACCATGCTTTAGTGGCTTAATTACCTTGTTTGAAATGAAATAGTTAATTGAACTCAGAAAGAGTATATATGATCAATAACCGCTTCAAGATAGGCTGCCAATACGACTTCCTTCAACTCCGCCTAATTATTTGTAATCGATCAAACGCGATCAAACTCGACCATAATCAGATCTAGTAGGTCAACTCGGGCCGAGTTTGATTTAAAAAAAATAAAATATAATTTCTATCCCTGTTACGTCAAACAATGTATATCATTTTTACGTATTTTGTTATAAACTAGGTTTTTCTCCTAGCGCGTTGCGCTTAGGATTTCGCCACGTTTCCGAATGTTGAAAACTAATTAAACGGCAATTGATACAGAATTTTATTCGCACCGGAAGTTTCGTCGTTATCACCAGTTCCATGTTTTTCAAACAATATAGGTTTTGCTTTGTCACGTTTTCTGCAACTTACAATACATAAAAACTATTTTTACTACATGTGTTTTAGGTAATTTTCATCAAGTGATTCTTGTGATGAGAATTATGTTTTCGTTAGATCTAAATTTGTTTTGAACCTTTTTAAAAACACACAGCATGTGTATACACGACTCTTCTCACTTTAACCATTTCACTACTTTTAGCACCCTATCTCTCTCTAACATAGATTCTTCCACAACAGCAAATTACCTGTAACTATTGTGTGAAATGCACACACTTTGCAACGTAAGTCTCACCTTCATCTCCACAAACACTTTGCATACATATACACATACATATACATATATACAGATAGATAGATCGAGATGTGTGTGTTTGTGACCTAACCGCCACCAGCATCACCACCACAGCACCACCCGCCGGCCGTCACCATCTCCGGGCGTCGTTCATGAATACATCTGTCAAAATTTTGCCAGAAAATCGAGTCCCCCTCCTCCGGCCCGCGTCTCATAAATGATGTTCGCCAACCGACATTCAGTTCGGTGTGCGGATGTTCAGATCGGTCATCTGTGCTTGGCGGGAAACCATTGCGGCGTTGTATAGGAGGTCCAGACCTGTAATTTCAGTTGTAAAAACAACTTAAAACGTAGACTCCGATGTAGAAAAAAATGAGTTGAAACGTGGACAAGTGAAAAGGTGATATGTGGCATAACTGTAAATAACAACTCAAATTTGTGCAGTTTGTATACTGTTTATAAGAAGCGACGCAAATTGTGTGTGTATATATATATATAGTAATATTAGTAAATTTATGTTACTTGACACCCGACATAGAGTGGGAGTTGGCTACAAAGTCCATTTTTCCTACAAAGTGTAAACAGTCATAAAACACCACAATTTCAGCCATAAAACATACTCAAAACTCACAAATAATAAAGTGGAGATTACTAAAACACCATATTTGTGGGTTTTGTGTTATGTTTTGGATGATAAGGCTTTGATTATCGAATGACTTATATTAGTGTGTTTTATGTTGATTATCATGTTGTGTTTTATATTCATAGTTCTACGATGGTGTGTTTGAAGTTTTTATGGACTGTTAAGGTTTGGATATGGTGTTTTAGTGATCTTCACTCTGTTATTTGTGGGTTTTGAGTGTGTTTTATGAGTGAAATTATGGTGTTTTATGACTTTGTACACTTTGTAGGAAAAATGAACTTTGTAGACGAACCCCACCCACTTGACATATATTTAATTTCCAAAAACTAATATCTTTATAATTTAATATGTCCGAGTACTCTCTGAGTACTAAGGATGACAATGGGTCGGGTTTGGGACGGGTTTAGGTAATCCTAAACCCAAACCCGTGGGTTTCTAGCGGGTAAATATTCATCGGGTATACCCGCGGGTTTCGGGTAAACCCGCTAATTTAAAAAAAAAAATATCCGTTGGGTATACTCGACCGAAAACCCATCAGGTAACTAAATTACATTTAGTATTATTACTACAAAAATATATCAAATAACTATACGAAATAAAATACCTATATGTATAAATAATGGATGTATCATATATATACATATTTAAAAATATAAAAGAAATTATATCGGGTAACTAATTGGGTTGGGTAAATTGGTATACCATCAAATCCCAACCTGTTAAAAAAATAAAAACTAGTCTCAAACCTGATTCTCTGACCCCAAACCCATTCCAAATGTATCGGATTTCGGGTTTACCCAACGGGTTCAGGTTCGATTGTCATCTCTACCGAGTACTCTCCGCCTATACTAAGTGCTCTCAACTCCCCCGTCAACCAACTAATTTCTTCATACACCACCAGGACATGACCTACACCTACTTCATCAGAATAATTAAACCAAACATTAAATGCCATACCAACTTCACTACTTCAGCATCCGGTGAATTGACAATGACCCTTCGATCCATTGGTCCAGTGGCACAATGACCCTTCGATCCATTGGTCCAGTGGCGCTGTGTATAAAACCCCTCACAACTCTCTCTCTCTCTCTACGCATCTAGTCTCCATTGTATGTATACTCTCTTTTGTTTTCTGCAGTGAACAAGAAAGAAGAGATAATCCTCCACAACCGGAAGGCAATACAATTATCTTTTGTTTAGGTAATTCTCTGTTAAATAATTTATTTATGTTATTTGCATAATCCGTTTAAATATGGTTTATATGTTTTTCCTCTTCATTTTCTAAATTACCAATCTATTTTTTCCAAATATAATATTTTTCATGTTAACAAGTGATGGATATGCTGATTTTTTCTTTTGAAACTTTCAAGGGATCTGTTAATGGGGGAAGAGTTTTCGTGTTTGGAACTTCATTTTTCAGTTTATTATATAAATAAATATTTAGCTTATGTGATTGTTATTATGTAGTGGTTTGTTGCACAAAACTGAAAACTGAAGTTAAACTTAAAATAAACTAATCTTAGTGGAGACAAAGTGAACACTCTCTAATGTTTATTTTGATATTTTCTTTCCCTTAATGTGCATAAAAGCTCCATGCACTTGAAGGAGATTGAGGTTTATTGGAACTTGATATCTTGCTTTTTAAAGTATGTTGGTCTTACTTTTGCTAATCGATTCGAGATGCAATGGTAATGTGCTATAATCGTTATGTATATAGCAAAAATGCATGGTCAATAGGTGATTAATAATTGGTTTAATGCTAAATGGTCGTTGATTTCATTGTTCTTTTGTTACAGTCATTTTATTTCCGTTGAAGAGATTAGATCCAGAAAGCTCATGCTAGCAAGTGGATTAGACTACTTTCATATACGTTAGTTACTCTTTACTCTCTTTACTCGCTGGGTCAAAATTGTTTGTTGGTTTGTTTGTTTGGGCATATATAGATTGTTAGTCAAAGACGTGTTAATCAATGATTAGGTTTGTTTGTTTGTTTGTTTGTTTGGGCATATATAGATTGTTAGTCGTGTTAATCAAAGATTAGGGTTGCTGTTTTCTGAAAATGACTTTTGATTTTGGAAAATTCTCTGAAGAAGAAGAATCTCTTCCTTTTATACATTGCTTTGTTTCAAAGTCATCTTCACTCTCTGCTTCAAAGGTAACTTCCTTAACTCTATTTATTTTTTTTACTGTAACTTTCCCCTTTGAATGATAAGATTTCTTCCTCACATCTGTTTGCCTGGGGTTCACAGTTAGGTTTTTCTTTTTCATTTTTTGTTATTAATTGTTCATGTTAGCCAATTTTAATTTTGTAAGATCTACTATGAGAGTTTAACTAAATGAGTTACTAAGGGTATTTTTCGTATATGGTTGGTGCCTTTGTATTGTATGTTAGTGTATTTTTGTTTTCGTATCTATGATGTTTTTTATCTGTTATAATTATACCTTTTTTCACAATTTTTTTATTAGTAGTTTGCTAATACTATAATTTAGTATCTTTTTGTTTTCTGCTGTTTAGATTCCATGAGAAGCACCTTCGGTTTTTTTTTTTTTTTAATTATTTTTCATGTCTAGATACGGTTTTGCTATGAGTGGGATTTTAGTGGGTACGGTTGTTGTTGTATTAGTTAAGGACCTGTAGCCTCATGGTGTGCAAAAAACCGAATTAACTGACCTATAACCAAATTAACCGCAAAAACCGGACCATATCAAGAACTAGTGGGCCGGTTGGTTAATTGTTCTTCTGAAAACCGAAAATAGCGGGTCGGTTATGGTTATCAATGTTTCCATACCCACCATAAACAAACCGAGCCGACATGTAGTTGTTGAATGTTTATTTGAATTCATATCATTTTTTTAATATACAGTATCAATATTGTAAATTATATATTTTAATAGTATGTAATATAATAATATATAGAAATCTATAATAACAATGTATTCCATGTTTTAAAAAAAATTGAACTATTTTTAGCTAGACCTAAATTCATGGTTAACCACCCATAATCAACCCGCTATAACGTTCAAAACCGATTAACCAAAACCGCCATAACTGATTGGTTATGGTTATGATTATCCAACAACCGACATCGCGGTTATGGTTATGGTTTTAGGCTAAAACCGACCCAAACCGACTCCATGCACACCCCTACTGTAGCCTAGTGGTATCAAGGTGTGTAGTAAAGGTGTTCTGACGGTGGACATTTATGTAAATTTTAGAAATATGTTAGGTTGTGTGAGTTAGTTGTTTTACAACAAAAAAATCTAAATGACTTAAGGATTTAACTTAATTTATGTGTAGGTTTAACTTGAAATTTAAAGATTCAACAACATGATGGATGACACACCATTTCCTGCTTGGTCAAAATCTGTGGAAGAATGCTTGAAAGCTTATAATGTGAAGCTTGAAAAGGGTTTATCTTCATATGATGTAGAAAAACAACGTGAAATTTATGGTTTTAATGAGCTTAAAAAAGAAAAAGGAAAACCGTTATGGCGACTTGTATACGAACAGTTTGATGATATGCTTGTCAAAATCCTTCTGGTTGCTATTTTTATGGCTTATTAGTGTTTCATAGGGTGTGTATTATGTTTACCCGAAGAAACCAACTTTGACAATAAAAGTTTGATTTTCCTATTTTTAGGGTTTGTGTTTCCTAGGGTGTGTATTTTTTTTACCCGAGGAAACCATGTCTGACTAATAGTTTTATTTTCTATTTTTAGTGTTGTTTCATATGGTTTAAGAATGTACAAAATCATACATCAGTATAATGTTTTAAATTGATGCTCTAAGTATTAAACATAACATATGTGTT
Source organism: Helianthus tuberosus (assembly GCA_030545235.1). Lineage (NCBI taxonomy): Eukaryota > Viridiplantae > Streptophyta > Magnoliopsida > Asterales > Asteraceae > Helianthus > Helianthus tuberosus. The sequence continues at coordinate 18,155 of JARYGA010026730.1, read as the reverse complement.
AATAGCTACTAACTTCTTACGATGATTCAACATCATCATTATGTGTTAATTAACTAATAACGTATAGTATTTTTATATATTTAGTAATCGAATGTATTAAATTTTATAAAACCCTATTTTTATGGCTTATTAGAGTTTCCTAGGGTGTGTATGATGTTTACCCGAGAAAACCAAGTTTGACAATAAAAGTTTGATTTTCCTGTTAGGGGTTGTGTTTCCTAGGGTGTGTATTATGTTTACCCGAGGAAACCAAGTCTGACTACTAGTTTGATTTTCCTGTTAGGGGTTGTGTTTCCTAGGGTGTGTATTATATTTACCCGAGAAAACTAAGTCTGAATAAAAGTTTGGTTTTCTATCTTTAGGGCGGTTTTAAAAACTAATAACGTATAGTATTTTTATATATTTAGTAATCGAATGTATTAAATATTATAAAACCCTATTTTTATGGCTTATTAGTGTTTCCTAAGGTGTGTATTATGTTTACCCGAGTAAACCAACTTTGACAATAATAGTTTGATTTTCCTATTTTTAGGGTTTGTGTTTCCTAGGGTGTATATTTTGTTTACCTGAGGAAACCATGTCTGACTAATAGTTTTATTTTTCTATTTTTAGTGTTGTTTTATATGGTTTAAGAATATACAAAATCAAACATTAGTATGATGTTTTAAATTGATGCTCTAAGGATTACACATAACATATGTGTTAATAGCTAGTTAGCTACTAACTTCTTACGATGATTTATCATCATCATTATGTGTTAATAACTAATAACGTATAGTATTTTTATATATTTAGTAATCGAATGTATTAAATTTTATAAAACCCTATTTTTATGGCTTATTAGTGTTTCCTAGGGTGTGTATGACGTTTACCCGAGGAAACCAAGTTTGACAATAAAAGTTTCATTTTCCTGTTAGGGGTAGTGTTTCCTAGGGTGTGTATTATGTTTACCCGAGGAAACCAATTCTGACTAATAGTTTGATTTTCCTGTCAGGGGTTGTGTTTCCTAGGGTGCGTATTATGTTTACCCGAGGAAACTAAGTCTGAATAATAGTTTTGTTTTCTATCTTTAGGGCGGTTTTAAAAACTAATAACGTATAGTATTTTTTATATATTTAGTAATCGAATGTATTAAATATTATAAAACCCTATTTTTATGGCTTATTAGTGTTTCCTAGGGTGTGTATTATATTTACCCGAGGAAACCAACTTTGACAATAAAAGTTTGATATTCCTATTTTTAGGGTTTGTGTTTCCTAGGGTGTGTATTTTTTTTTTACCCGAGGAAACCATGTCTGACTAATAGTTTTATTTTTCTATTTTTAGTGTTGTTTCATATGGTTTAAGAATGTACAAAATCATACATTAGTATGATGTTTTAAATTGATGCTCTAAGGATTACACATAACATATGTGTTAATAGCTACTAACTTCTTACGATGATTCATCATCATCATTATGTGTTAATAACTAATAACGTATAGTATTTTTATATATTTAGTAGTCGAATGTATTAAATTTTATAAAACCCTATTTTTATGGCTTATTAGTGTTTCCTAGAGTGTGTATGACGTTTACCTGAGAAAACCATGTTTGACAATAAAATTTTGATTTTCTTGTTAGGGGTTGTCTTTCCTAGGGTGTGTATTATGTTTACCCAAGGAAACCAAGTCTGACTAATAGTTTGATTTTCCTGTTAGGGGTTGTGTTACCTAGGGTGTTTATTATGTTTACCCGAGGAAACTAAATCTGAATAATAGTTTGGTTTTCTATCTCTAGGGCGGTTTTAAAAACTAATAACGTATAGTGTTTTTATATATTTAGTAATCGAATGTATTAAATATAATAAAACCCTATGTTTATGGCTTATTAGTGTTTCCTAGGGTGTGTATTATGTTTACTCGAGGAAACCAACTTTGACAATAAAAGTTTGATTTTCCTATTTTTAGGGTTTGTGTTTCCTAGGGTGTGTATTTTTTTACCCGAGGAAATCATGTCTGACTAATAGTTATATTTTTCTATTTTTAGTGTTGTTTCATATGGTTTAAGAATGTACAAAATCATACATTAGTATGATGTTTTAAATTGATGCTCTAAGGATTACACATAACATATGTGTTAATAGCTACTAACTTCTTACGATGATTCATCATCATCATTATGTGTTAATTAACTAATAACGTACAATATTTTTATATATTTAGTAATCGAATGTATTAAATTTTAGAGTTAATTACATAGTTAGTCCCTGTGGTTTGCAAAAAATAACAACCTTAGGTACTAATAGTTTAGAATCACATTCTAGGGTATTAACTTTTCATTTTGTAACGTTTGAGGGTATTAGCACTATTTAAAGGCTTAAAATCACATTTTATTAGTATCCTCAAACGTTACAAAATGAAAAGTTAATACCTTCAAACGTTACAAAATGAAAAGTTAATACCCTCAAACGTTACAAAATGGAAAGTTAATACCCTAGAATGTGATTTTAAACTATTAGAACCTAATGTTGTTATTTTGTGCAAACCACAGGGACTAACTATGTAATTAACTCTAAATTTTATAAAACCTATTTTTATGGCTTATTAGTGTTTCCTAGGGTGTGTATGACGTTTACCCGAGGAAACCAAGTTTGACAATAAAAGTTGTATTTTCCTGTTAGGGGTTGTGTTTCCTCGGGTGTGTATTATGTTTACCTGAGGAAGCCAAGTCTGACTAATAGCTTGATTTTCCTGTTAGGGGTTGTGTTTCCTAGGGTGTGTATTATGTTTACCCTAGGAAACTAAGTCTGAATAATAGTTTGGTTTTCTATCTTTAGGGCGGTTTTAAAAACTAATAACTTATAGTATTTTTATATATTTAGTAATCGAATGTATTAAATATTATAAAACCCTATTTTTATGGCTTATTAGTGTTTCCTATGGTGTGTATTATGTTTACCCGAGGAAATCAACTTTGACAATAATAGTTTGATTTTCCTATTTTTAGGGTTTGTGTTTCATAGTGTGTATATTTTGTTTACCCGAGGAAACCATGTCTAACTAATAGTTTTATTTTTCTATTTCTAGTGTTGTTTTATAAGGTTCAAAAATGTACAAAATCATACATTAGTATGATGTTTTAAATAGATGCTCTAAGGATTACACATAACATATGTGTTAATAGCTACTAACTTCTTACGATGATTCATCATCATCATTATGTGTTAATAACTAATAACGTATAGTATTTTTATATATTTAGTAATCGAATGTATTAAATTTTATAAAACCCTATTTTTATGGCTTATTAGTGTTTCCTAGGGTGTGTATGAGGTTTACCCAAGGAAACCAAGTTTGACAATAAAAGTTTCATTTTCCCGTTAGGGGTTGTGTTTCCTAGGATGTGTATTATGTTTACCCAAGGAAACCAAGTTTGACTAATAGTTTGATTTTCCTGTTAGGGGTTGTGTTTCCTAGGGTGTGTATTATGTTTACTCGAGGAAACTAAGTCTGAATAATAGTTTGGTTTTCTATCTTTAGGGCGGTTTTAAAAACTAATTACGTATAGTATTTTTATATATTTAGTAATCGAATGTATTAAATATTATAAAACCCTATTTTTATGGCTTATTAGTGTTTCCTAGGGTGTGTATTATGTTTACCCGAGGAAACCAACATTGACAATAAAAGTTTGATATTCCTATTTTTAGGGTTTTTGTTTCCTAGGGTGTGTATTTTTTTTACCCGAGGAAACCATGTCTAACTAATAGTTTTATTTTTCTATTTTTAGTGTTGTTTCATTTGGTTTAAGAATGTACAAAATCATACATTAGTATGATGTTTTAAATTGATGCTCTAAGGATTACACATAACATATGTGTTAATAGCTACTAACTTCTTACGATGATTCATCATCATCATCATTATGTGTTAATTAACTAATAACGTACAGTGTTTTTATATATTTAGTAATCGAATGTATTAAATTTTATAAAACCCTATTTTTATGGCTTATTAGTGTTTCCTAGGGTGTGTATGACGTTTACCCGTGGAAACCAAGTTTGATAATAAAAGTTTGATTTTCCTGTTAGGGGTTGTGTTTCCTAGGGTGTGTATTATGTTTACCCGAGGAAACCAAGTTTGACTAATAGTTTGATTTTCCTGCTAGGGGTTGTGTTTCCTAGGGTGTGTATTATGTTTACCCGAGGAAACTAAGTCTGAATAATAGTTTGGTTTTCTATCTTTAGAGCGGTTTTAAACACTAATAACGTATAGTATTTTTATATATTTAGTAATCGAATGTATTAATTATTATAAAACCATATTTTTATTGCTTATTAGTGTTTCCTAGGGTGTGTATTATGTTTACCCGAGGAAACCAACTTTGACAATAATAGTTTGATTTTCCTATTTTTAGAGTTTGTGTTTCCTAGGGTGTATATTTTGTTTACCCGAGGAAACGATTTCTGACTAATAGTTTTATTTTTCTGTTTACCCGAGGAAACCATTTCTGACTAATAGTTTTATTTTTCTATTTTTAGTGTTGTTTCATATGGTTTAAGAATGTGCAAAATCATACACTAGTATGATGTTTTAAATTGTTGCTCTAAGGATTACACATAACATATGTGTTAATAGATATTTACGATGATTCATCATCATTATATGTTAATAACTAATAACGTATAGTATTTTTATATATTTAGTAATCGAATGTATTAAATTTTATAAAACCCTATTTTTATGGCTTATTAGTGTTTCCTAGGGTGTGTATGACGTTTACCTGAGGAAACAAGTTTGACAATAAAAGTTTCATTTTCCTATTGGGGGTTGTGTTTCCTAGAGTGTGTATTATGTTTACACGAGGAAACCAAGTATGACTAATAGTTTGATTTTCCTGTTAGGGGTTGTGTTTCCTAGGGTGTGTATTATGTTTACCCGAGGAAACTAAGTGTGAATAATAGTTCGGTTTTCTATCTTTAGGGCGGTTTTAAAAACTAATAACGTATAGTATTTTTATATATTTAGTAATCGAATGTATTAAATATTATAAAAACCTATTTTTATGGCTTATTAGTGTGTCCTAGGGTGTGTATTATTTTTACCCGAGGTAACCAAATTTGAGAATAAAAGTTTGATTTTTCTATTTTTAGGGTTTGTGTTTCCTAGGGTGTGTATTTTTTCTACCCGAGGAAACCATGTCTGGCTAATTGTTTTATTTTTCTATTTTTAGTGATGTTTCATATGGTTTAAGAATGTACAAAATCATACATTAGTATGATGTTTTAAATTTTTGCTCTAAGGATTACACATATGGTTGCAAACGAACCAAACGTTCGGCGAACAGTTTGTGAACCGTTCGGCGGGAAGTTCATTTGTGTTCGTTCGTTTATTAAACAAATGAACACGAACAAGAAATTTCGTTCGTTTAGTTAAATGAACAAACATGAACAGAGGTCCTGTTCGTTCGTTTATGTTCGCGAACGTTCAGTAACGTGTCTGTTTATGTTCGATAGTTCATTTGTGTTTTTAGTTTTTATATTTATTTAAATACATTCAAAATTCAGACAAATTAAATATCTAATAAGTGTCAGTGTATTATACATTATGTTCATGAACGATTGTTTGTGTTTGTTTGTTTCCATTTGTGTTCATTAACATTAGTTTGTTCTCATTTGTGTTCATCAACGTTCGTTTTTGTTCATTGCCTAAAATTAACAAACAAACACAAACGAACACGAACAAGTTCATTTCCTTAACAAACGAACATGGATATAAAATCTCATTCGATAAGTGTTCGTGAACGGTTCACGAACATATATATTTCCTAACAAACGAACACGAACAAGGTCTTGTTCGTGTTCGTTCGGTTCGTTTGCAGCCCTAATTACACATAACATATGTGTTAATAGCTACTAACTTCTTACGATGATTCATCATCATCATTATGTGTTAATAACTAATAACGTATAGTATTTTTATATATTTAGTAATCGAATGTATTAAATTTTATAAAACCCTATTTTTATGGCTTATTAGTGTTTCCTAGGGTGTGTATGACGTTTACCTGAGGAAACCAAGTTTGACAATAAAAGTTTGATTTTCCTGTTAGGGGTTGTGTTTCCTAGGGTGTGTATTATGTTTACCCGAGGAAACCAAGTCTGACTAATAGTTTGATTTTCCTGTTAGGGGTTGTGTTTCCTAGGGTGTGTATTATGTTTACCCGAGGAAACTAAATCTGAATAATAGTTTGGTTTTCTATCTTTAGGGCGGTTTTAAAAACTAATAACGTATAGTATTTTTATATATTTAGTAATCGAATGTATTAAATATTATAAAACCCTATTTTATGGCTTATTAGTGTTTCCTAGGGTGTGTATTATGTTTACCCGAGGAAACCAACTTTGACAATAGTAGTTTGATTTTCCAACTTTTAGGGTTTGTGTTTCCTAGGGTGTGTATTTTTTTCCCCGAGGAAACCATGTCTGACTAATAGTTTTATTTTTCTATTTTTAGTGTTGTTTCATATGGTTTAAGAATGTACAAAATCATACATTAGTATGATGTTTTAAATTCATGCTCTAAGGATTACACATAACATATGTGTTAATAGCTACTAACTTCTTCGATGATTCATCATCATCATTATGTGTTAATAACTAATAACGTATAGTATTTTTTATATATTTAGTAATCGAATGTATTAAATTTTATAACCTATTTTTATTGGTTATTAGTGTTTCCTTGGGTGTCTATGACGTTTACCCGAGGAAACCAAGTTTGACAATAAAAGTTTCATTTTCCTGTTAGGGGTTGTGTTTCCTAGGGTGTGTATTATGTTTACACGAGGAAACTAAGTCTGAATAATAGTTTGGTTTTCTATCTTTAGGGCGGTTTTAAAAACTAATAACGTATAGTATTTTTATATATTTAGTAATCGAATGTATTAAATTTTATAAAACCCTATTTTTATGGCTTATTAGTGTTTCCTAGGGTGGGTATTATGTTTACCCGAGGAAACCAACTTTGAGAATAAAAGTTTGATTTTCCTATTTTTAGGGTTTGTGTTTCCTAGGGTGTGCATTTTGTTTACCCGAGGAAACCATGTCTGACTAATAGTTTTATTTTTCTATTTTTAGGGTTGTTTGATATGGTTTAAGAATATACAAAATCATATTAGTATGATGTTTTAAATTGATGCTCTAAGAATTACACATAACATATGTGTTAATAGCTACTAACTTCAAAAAAGAAATAGGAGCAAATTAATTCATTAAATAAAAAACTTTCACCATGGGACGACACGCGACACGTGTCACCTACTTGGCTATGTTTTTTATTTATTTAATAATTATTTTTAATGTTATATATTAATAAAAATAATATTATTTATCTTATAAAAAACAAATAGTAGCAAATTAATTCATTTACACATTATAATTCATTATATGAATGTAAGATTTTCGCAAGAATGAAGAAACTAAAATATCAAAGAGCTAAGTGAAATTGAGGGGACACCATTGAAGCTCCTACTTACATGGCAATAAGAAAAGCATATAGATGACACACAAACCTGCACAATATACTAGGGATGAGCACGGTACCGAACCGATACCGATCCCGACAATCCCGATCCCAATTTTCCTCAAAAATTGATCCCGATCCCGATCCCGAATACAGGCGGTATGGTATCGATACGGTTTTCCGGTGTGATACCGAAAAATACCGAATTCTTAAATTGATAAATTGCCACTAAAATCATCCACCAGCTCTGTCCACCACTTTGGATACCAAGATTTGCCAAAAAAGTTAGTCATGCTCATCCATGTAAGAAATAACATCGGCCTTCATTCACTTCATTGGAAACTTTGTTTATGACAAAAAACAAGTTCAAAACATTGCACTAAAATAACATCAGCCAAACAAGTTCAAAACATTCACTTCATTAAGAAATAACATCAGCCAAAAAAGTTAAAGTCATATACAAGACATACTAGAGACATCATTCCTTCATCACACAGTAGAGTAGTAGAATGACAAAAAACAAGTTCAAAACATTGCACTAAAATACTAAATTACCATCCTTCATCAGTCATCATAGTAACTTCTGGACCAAAAATGTCAAAACATTTCACTACATTCCATTCGAGTTTTCTTAAGCCTTGTCATGCACCATCCCCTTCCCTTTTCCATTTTGTTGTTGTATTGCATCTTCAATTTCTAAAAAAAAAAGAAACCGAATAAGGTTAACACTTAACACCCATTATACATGTAAAGAACTAGTAGTCTACTTCTACAATAGTACAATTTACCTAGGGCAATGTCGTCGTCCTTTAATATGTCGTCCACGTCATCCAAAATCGGTTTTCTTGACTTTCTCACCCAATCTTGGGTGCAAATCAAAGCTTCAACTATGTTAGTTGACAAGCGTGTTCTGTAAGCATCTAGTACACGACCACTAGTGCTAAAGGCTGATTCGGATGCAACCGTGGAAATTTGAATTGCCAAAATATCTAACAATTATACAAATTATTAATAAACAACAATAATGTAACAAGTAATGAAAAAAACACAATAAAAGGCAAGTCAGTTTACCTCTAGCCATGCGAGATACAACTGGAAATCTAATTGCGTTTTGTTTCCACCACTTAAGTATATCAAATCGGATATCAAAATTCATTCTTGGCTCATCTAAGTACCTCTTTAACTCAGAATCTATACCAACCGATTTGCTTTCTTCTTTACTCAGAAACTCCGTGAAGAAGTCATTGCCCTCGTCACTTCCAATGACGTCATCGTTACGTGCTTCTTGGGATGCCGAATTGTAATCAACAGTGTCAAATTTTTCCATGTATGTTTGAAATAGCTCATGTAACCTACTCTTAAGATCAAACAACTTCAACGATACCATCTTTTAAACGTCTTCTTTAGTCACATGGTCATTCTCGGTTATTTCAGAGGTAATCATCTTCGTAAAACAATGCTCAACAAAATATAACTTCATGGTAGGATCCAAAATAACAGCAAAATACATGAAGTCGTTAAGTTTGTCAAACTCCCCCCAATACTTGTCGTATTTCCCACGCATCGACCTAACCATTGTAGCAAAAATTGGATCACAGTCCCACACCCGTAGATGTTTATCCACATCTAGGATTTCTCTAAAAAAATAAGTGAGCCAAGGGCTTTGATGCGGCTGATACAATTTCTGTTTTCGTCTTGAACTTTTCTAGAAATTTAACCATCTTTTGGCAAGCACCAAAGTCTGAATGTTCAGGTAGCCTTTCTAAATCATGAATATAACTATTATCTTCAAGTTCATAAGAGAAAAACGCCTCCCTCAAATCCACCGCCATTTTCAACATTTCATAGGTGGAATTCCACCTAGTAGGCATATCTCCACACAAAAACTTAGTTGATTCAATATTTGATTCTTGGATGCACTTTTTGAACTTGGTTATTCTTTGTGATGAGTGCCGAATATATCTAATTGCTTTTCGCAAACAATCAACATGATACCTGTTTTCTGATAAACCATCTTTGACAATTAAGTTTAGTATGAGTGTGTCACACCCTGATATTTCCACGTATTACCGGTGGGCCCGGTGGGGAGTATCGTGACGTAGTTGATATCATCATGGTCAAACAACACAATATTTAAATGCACAGCGGAAGCAAAAGATAGATTTATTTCAACCAAATAAATTGTAATATAAAGTATCACAATGTAGTTGAAACAGATCCACAGGCGGATCAAAAATAAAGAGGAAAATTGTTCAACAGACTTAGACACCTAAAGCTTTGCGAGACTTGATTACTGGTGCCTGGAGTATCCAGCCTATTACGTGTAGCACCTGCACTTAACCTTTTTGGAAAATACGTCAGTTTACACTGGTAAATACAACTTAACTGACTCATTTTGAAAAGAGTTTGAAAATTGATTTGAGTGCACTTCGGCAAAAATATCCTTTATAACTTGGGACAATTATTAAATAATCATGTATACAGTTTTACTTATTTGTCTTCCATTAGGGCCGGTTTGTAGGGCCGGTCTAGATTAATTGACACGCCACAGGTATAATGCCCACAAGGATTATTCCTTAAAGTGGATTACCAGTTTTTACATAATGCATCTGTCAGGTGTACGCCTACACCCCGTGCTTAGGTCGTGGCCATTTCTTTGAATGATGCCAAGGATATCCGGGACATGGTCATTTAACCCCCAAAGGCCATACACCAAATAATACATATTAAACGAGTTATGTAAATACATTAATCACAATCCAATTTAAATGATTACACACCCGACCAAGCGGTATTATTATAATACTGTATCCCAAACCCGTATAGGGAAAATAAGTTAAGAGTATTTACCTGAGCAATGTATAAGTCAAATACAGCAAGTACAGATGGCTTTTACTGGGCTCCTAATCTGGAACGAATGTTTATAATAACCTATTAGAATCCTAATGGGTCTTTAATTAAGCTTAGACTTAGACCGGTTAGTTTTCAAAAGGAATACACGGTTCGAACGCATGATAAGGCGAAGACCGGTTTAGAATGTGGTTTTGACCCGACGATCTTGGACACTTGTTTAATATGGGTAACTTATACACATTCTGGATTTTGAGACAAAAATGATATGGTTTGACCCGTTTCGGCTAATATATGCAAACTAGTTACATAAGCCGATCCGAACGCGAAAAGTGCGTAACGAGTAACCAAAAGAGTCATATGCAAGTTTCCTAAGTTAATATGCCATAATTATGTTGTGACATCAGTAAGATATCTTTTATTATGCCCAAAACGGATTTAAACTCAACTTATGCCCCGTAGGGGTATTTTGGTCATTTAAAAGGTTATAAAAGAGTTAAATTTGTAATCTGAGTTACAGGTCTGATTTATCTAGTAAATATACTTAATTTACTAACTTATATCAGTAGGGTATGTCCTATATGTGAAATTTATCATTTAAAACCAAACTATGCACCTTAGGGGTATTTCGGTAATTTCACTTAGGCTTAAAAGGTCAAAACTGGAAACCTGAGTTTAAAAACTTTTACTTACTGTTAATATATATAAAAATATACTAAAATATCAGTAGGTATCAACCCTATATGTTTAAAATAGTTTTAGTACATACTATGCGTTAAAAACGCTTAAAAAGGCGATTTGGAGCCATTTCCGGGTTTTCAAAGGAAAGCTTATATTTTTATAATTCCAGAAGGCTCAAAATACTTTATTTATTAAATAAAATCAGTAGCAAAAGGTTTGGGGTCAAAAGGATTTGTAAAACTCATTTTATAGCTTAAAAGGGCAAAACCGGTATTAACCGAATTAAAGCTACGACCCTAAGTTATGCTCAGCCTAAAATTAATTAAAAATCTTCAAAAATCCCAAAATATTATATTACATCAGTGGGTAAAAATTTTGATATCAAAAAGTGGGTTTAGATAGGCTATATGCTAATTACACCATTTAATTACAAAAAGCTTTCTAATTACGCTATTGAGCATAACTCTTAATCTAGACCTCAAACTGGTATCAAATTTTGGGTGCAAGTTTATAAATCAGTAACTAAGGTTTCTACTCTTTTACATTTTCAAAAATCATGTTTTAAGGTGAAAAGGGCATAATAGTCAACATATAAGCAATTAACGGAAACATGCATGTGAATCGGATATCTATTGAACCAAGGTGTATAATCTCAGGGAGTTATACTTATATGAAACCTGGTCCAAATAAAGCTCTAAGGCAATTCTAAAACATGCTTATACGGGTCAGAACTGAAAGTTAAAGCAAAAGTTAATTTATGCGACTTTCGGTTCCGATCCGGGTCTAAACTGAAAATTGTCGGGTTGAACATGTTTAAACATGTTCTTACATTAATTACCAAGTTATATGAGTGATCAAACAGGTTGCATGCCTCCTACATTGCTAATTATGCATTAATTTGAAAATAAGCATTCTGTTGACTTTTTAAAGTTAGCTTTGACCCGACAATTGACCTAGTTAGAGTGGGAATCAGAGAGTACCCTTTTAAGGGTTTATTACCCACATAATTACCTACTTATAGGTACTTTCAATTCGAGAATTGACTGAGTAAATTTTATTTAATCTCGAAGTCAAACCTTAATTACAACGGTTTGACTTTTAGCAAATTAACTAGGCTAAACTGAATTAGGAAGGGTTAAGGATACTTACAAAAGTCCTAAGCACGATTAGGAAGCCTAAGGAACTTGGTTGCTGTCCAGAGAAGCTCCAGAAATACACTTGTGAATGTTGCAAATGCAAGTGAGCAAAGTTGCAACCAAAGTGGGTTCTTTTATATGCATTTTGATCTTCTAAGATGATGCCAAGATAGTCTATGAGTGTTTCCAGATCAAGCCAAGTGCCCCCTATGCATGAAATACCATTGGGGCAGCCCCTGGTATGTAAAACAAGAGTTTATAGTCGGTTACAAGGCTGCAACAGGCAGCTGTCGCGACATTCTGATACTGGCACTCCCTCGCGGGCCGCGTAAACCCATAAGGGTTTCTTACGCGGGCCGCCTGGCCTCCTATAACCTGCCAAACAAGTTTCAAACTTTGCATTTTTGGTCCTTGGTCCTTTGTAACGTGGTTTTAAGTCTTGTTCTTGCAATTTTGGCCCTCTAACCTTACTTTTAAGGGCTCCATGACATATTTAAACATTGGCAACTCCTTGGTTAACTTTGTAATCACCCGAAAAGTCATAATTTCCAATGTTGACGCCTTTAACCCCTCGCATACGAATTTGATCATAACTTTCTCATACGACAACGAAACTTTATGAAATTTTTATCACATATTCTAGTGAGCATATTTTACCGTTACAAAGCTTCGGGTTTGCTAAAAGGTCACTCAGAGGTATACTTTAGACATGTTGACACATTTAACCTCTGTAGTTTGTAATCTCTCACTTTCTTTCATATTTAGCTTCGTATGATCCATGATTTATTCGTTTGAAGGTATAAACATCTTGTAGGGCTATTTTAAAATATATTTATCCATTGTTGACACTTTGGACCCTTATATTCACATAGTTTCCTTGTTTGTCAACTTTAGTCCCTTTAACTTAATTCCTTACACGTTTAAAGTCCGTGACACGTGTCAAGAAATTATTGGACGTGAATTTTCGAGGTGTTACATCCTTACCTCCTTAAAAGAAATCTCGACCTCGAGATTTACTGAAACAAATAAGGGTATTTTTCTTTCATTGTGGACTCTACCTCCCACGTGTATTCGGGACCTCTGTGGGCATCCCATTTGACTTTCACAATAGGCACATGCTTCCTTCGAAGCTTCTTTACCTGTCGATCCTCAATCGACAACGGTTTTTCCACAAATTTCAAGCTCTCATCTATATGCACATCTGTATGAGGTATGACTAGCGAGTCATCGGCTAGACATTTCTTCAGATTGCAGATGTGAAAAAACATTGTGAATACCACTGAGCTCTTCAGGCAAGTTCAACTTATAAGCCACTGATCCAACACATTCGATAACCTCGAATGGTCCTATGTACCTTGGGCTTAACTTACCTTTCTTTCCAAATCGCATCACCCCTTTCCAGGGTGATACTTTAAGCAAAACCTTATCACCAACCTCGAACTTCAGAGGTTTACGCTTTAAATTTGCGTAGCTTTTCTGCCTATCCCTGGCAGCTTTCAAGCGGTCACGAATCTGAACAATCTTGTCCGTCATTTCAAAGACCAAATCAGGTCCTGATAACTGAACTTCTCCTACTTCTGCCCAACAAATAGGCGTTCTGCATTTTCTACCATATAGTGCCTCGAAAGGCGCAGCCTTAATACTCGTATGGTAGCTATTGTTATAGGAGAACTCGATCAATGGCAGGTGGCTATCCCAACTGCCACCTAAATCAATCACACATGCACGAAGCATGTCTTCCAAAGTTTGGATGGTACGCTCACTCTGCCCGTCCGTCTGTGGATGGTAAGCCGTACTAAAATTTAAGTGCGTGCCCAAAGACTATTGGAAACTTTTCCAAAAATGTGATGTGTATCTGGTATCTCTGTTAGAGATAATTGATACTGGTACGCCATGCAGAGATACAATCTTATCTACGTACAGTTGGGCTAACATGTCAGAGCTATAAGTCTCCTTAATGGGTAGGAAATGTGCTGACTTGGTCAGTCTATCTACTATTACCCATATAGTATCATTTCCTTTTCTTGTCTTTGGCAACTTGGTGATGAAATCTATTGTCACCATTTCCCACTTCCATGTGGGAAGTTCAGGCTGTTGTAGCAGACCTGACGGCTTCTGATGTTCAGTTTTGACTTGCGCACACGTCAAACATTTAGCTACGTAAGCGGCTATAGACTTTTTCAAACCTATCCACCAATAGTTTGCCTTTAGATCCTGGTACATCTTATCAGCTCCAGGATGAACGGAATATTTGGAACTGTGGGCTTCTTGGAGGATAACATCCCGAAGTCCTCCATAAACTGGAACCCATATTCGTCCATTTAACCTTAGGATTCCGTCCTTGTCATAGGATAACTGCTCCTCAGTTACTCCTAGCTTTTCGTCAGGATAGTTAGCTTCCAACACAGCTTCCTTCTGTGCAGCTAACAACCTTTCGTTCAAACTATTCTTTATCTCAATGCTCTTGGCATTGATCCTTGTAGGTTTCACTCTTTCCTTCCTACTTAAAGCGTCAGCAACCACATTTGCTTTGCCTGGATGGTATCTTATCTCACAGTCATAATCATTTAAGGTTTCCATCCAATGTCGTTGCCTCATGTTTAAATCCTTCTGATTAAACAAGTGTTGAAGGCTTTTGTGATCAGAGTAGATCACACACTTAGTCCCATACAGATAATGTCTCCACAGTTTTAGTGCAAATACAACGGCACCCAGCTCCAAGTCATGGGTGGTGTAATTCTTTTCGTGCACCTTTAACTGACGAGAAGCATAAGCAATGACCTTGCCTTTCTGCATAAGCACACAGCCCATTCCAGTGTGCGATGCATCACAATATACTACAATTCATCAATTCCATCAGGCAACGCCAATACAGGAGCGTTGCTCAACTTCTGCTTTAGAATATCAAAGGATTCTTGCTGCTTAAGTCCCCAGTCAAACTTGATATTCTTCCTAGTCAACGAAGTCAGGGGTGCAGCAATCCTTGAGAAGTTTTCAATAAATCGCCTATAATATCCTGCCAGTCCTAGAAAACTGCGAATCTCCGTAGGCGTCTTTGGCTCTTGCCAGTTCATAACTGCCTCAACCTTAGCGGGATCTACTTGGATACCACGCTCACTAACAACGTGTCCAAGGAATTGGACTTCTCAAAGCCAAAACTCACATTTCGAAAATTTGGCATAGAGTTTCTCATGATGTAGAGGTTTAAGAATACAGCGAAGATGTTTCTCGTGGTCAGCTTGGTTCTTCGAGTAGATGAGGATGTCATCAATGAAGACGATGACAAATTTATCCAAATACGGCTTGCAGACGCGATTCATGAGATCCATGAATGCGGCAGGTGCATTAGTGAGCCCAAAAGGCATCACCAGGAACTCGTAATGACCATAACGAGTCCTAAATGCAGTCTTGTGTACGTCTTCATCTCTAACCTTCAGTTGATGATAGCCTGACCTTAAGTCAATCTTAGAAAAGTAACTTGCCCCTTGGAGTTGATCGAACAAATCGTCGATCCTGGGCAAAGGATACCTATTCTTGATAGTGACTTTATTAAGCTCACGGTAGTCGATGCACAGACGCATCGATCCATCCTTCTTCTTGACAAATAGAATTGGCGCTCCCCAAGGAGATGAACTAGGCCTAATGAAACCTTTAGCTAGCAGATCATCTAATTGTGTCCTCAATTCCTTCATCTCTGTTGGTGCCAACCTATAAGGCGCTCTCGCAACAGGTGCTGCTCCAGGGATGATGTCAATTCTGAATTCTACTTGTCTATCTGGTGGTAGACCAGGTAGTTCTTCTGGGAAAACTTCAGGGTACTCAGAAATGACTGGAATATCTTCAATCTTGGGTTTTTGCTCATTAATAGTCACTTGTGCCATGTAGATGACACAACCCTTCTTCAAACACTTAGAGGCCTTGAGCATAGACACTTGCTCAGGCAGTCCATACTGGGTATCTCCCTGAATGGTAAGTGGCTCACCCGAAAGGGTCTTGATCACCACTTGCTTCTTATTGCACACTATCTGGGCTTGGTTACGAGATAACCAATCCATGCCTATAACTATATCAAAACCGGCTAACTTCAAAGGAAGTAAGGATACTGGAAAGGAGTGGTTCCTAATGGATATAACACATCCATCTAATACGGTTGATGCGGTTTCTAAGGTATCGTCAGCTAATTCCACTTCATATTTCACGCTTAAGGTTTTAACAGGTATATTCAGCAATTCACAAAACTTATTATCTACGAATGACTTATCAGCTCCTGAATCAAAAAGTACTCTTGCATAGACATCATTTATGAGAAAAGTACCTGTAATCACATTATCGTCCTGGAGTGCTTCCTTTGCATCCATTCGGAAGACCCTTGCATTGGTCTTCTTGGCCTCTTCAGGCTTCTTGGCGTATTTAGGGCAGTTGGTTTTAATGTGCCCTTTCTCATTGCAGTTGTAGCATGTGGCATCTTTAATCTTCTTGCAATCGACAGTCTTATGCTCCTTAGACTTGCATAACCCACATGCAGGTGATCCTGACTTAGACTTGGATTCAAGTCGGCACTTTCCAAAGTGGTGTTTTTGGCAAGTCTTGTACTTGGGCTTTTCCTCAGCTTGTTGGCTACCCTTGTTGGATCCAGACTTCTTCCTGGAGTCAGTATTACCCTTATGCTTCTTCTCAGATCTTCGTGAGGTATCATCCTCACGCTTCCTCTTACCTTCATCTGAATTCCTGAGCGATCTTAACCTGACCGCGTCCAAGGTGAGGGACAGAGATAGATCAGCTGCTGATCTGAAGGTAGCAGGTCTGGATGCCTTAACACTGGCTTTAATTTCTGGGGCTAAACCCCCAATGAAGCGAACAATTATCTTTGGTTCCGAAGTTACGAGATACGAAACCAGCCTAGACAGGGTATTGAAACTGGTGAGGTAAGCTTGACAATCTAAATTCTTCATCACTAATGATAAGAAATCTGATTCAATTCTTTCGACTTCGTGCTGCGGGCAATAATTCTCCTTAATGAGAGCTACGAACTGATCCCATGACAAGTTATAGAGCGGGATCTTCCCAGCAGCTTGAATGAGAAATTTCCACCATGCCAGTGCTTCTCCCTTGATCGATTGAGATACATATTTTACTGCATCCCTTTCAGCACAACCGCTGATGTCAACTACCGTGTCCTTCTCATCCAACCAGGTCATACAATCTATTGCTCCTTTCTCCCCAGTGAAATCCCGGGGTTTGCAGGAAACAAAGTACTTATAGGTACAGGATTTGGTATGAGGTTTAGCATCAAACACTATCCTTTTTGATGGAACACTGTTTTGATTAGACGAATGTTGATCATCATCTTTCTTTGGTTCCTCTTTCTTAGAGGGTGGCTTGCTATGAGCCTCAGAATGAGTCTTCGGCTTGGAATGTGGTGCGGATCGGGTCCTACTTCGAATCCTGCTCGATTCACTATACTGCCTATTTATTGCTTTGGTAACAGCATTGTCTACTAATGCTTGCAGCTCCGCACCAGTCACGAGTATTTTAGCATTTTCAGGGTTTTCCACCGAATGACTGTTTACTTCTTCTGACTTAGCCATGTAGCTTTAACTGCTACATAAAGAAAATAAGGACAAGGTTTATTTAGAAGCCTAAACAGTACTATCTTTCTTTGACTATTTATTAACTATGGTTTTAATAGCCATTTTAGTTAATTTGTTAAATAAACAATTATTTAGGATCTTTATCATAATCCAAAATTATAAATTAATAATAGCACATAGGCCTAGTCATGTAGACAAATTTTAGTTTATAAGCCCAGATTTTAAGGAATCAAGGCATTAAGGTTTGAATCAAAGTTCATTACATTTTCTTGACAGGGAGTTATAGGCTACCACTGTCTTTAGTCTCATAGGACGTTAATTATGGTCCAATTTAAGGATGACTTATGCGATTTTTATCGAATCACATTTTGCCAATACTGTTAACATGTTTG
>JARYGA010026729.1:0-28187 GCA_030545235.1 Helianthus tuberosus | reverse complement strand
TGACTCATTTTGGAAAATGATTGAAAATTGGTTTGGATGCACGTGGCATAAACATTTTTATTTAACTTGGGAGAATTATTTAATATTATAATCTTGTGAACGAATTACATGTTACTTGTGCGTTCAGTAGCCCGGATCTTGTCCGGGTTAAAGATCAATAGACACACCACATCATAGAGTTATACACTGACGGGTGTACGCCTACACCCCGTGCTCAGGTCGTGGCCATCTCGTAAGATGATGCCTAGGATATCCAGGACATGGTCATTAACCCCCCAAAGGCTTTAAGTAATCAAGACTGTTTAAACGAGCCGATCAATTTAGTCAACTACCCACTCAACTGTGGAGATTTGATGCTCGATCAAGCGGTATGCTATATACCGTAACCCAAGCCCGTATAGGGAAAATAAGTTAAAAGTATTTACCTGAGTAATGTATAAATCACAATAAGCAAAATGCACGTAGCTTTTACTGGTCCTCCTAATCTGGAACGAAGGTTTTATAATAACCTATTAGAATCCTAACGGGTCTTTAATTAAGCTTAAGCTTAGGCCGGCTAGTTTCAAAGATACGGTTCGTACGCACGATTAAGCGAAGACCGGATAGAATGTGATTTAGACCCGACAAGTTTGAAGACTTGTTTAATATGGGTTTATTATTCACACTCTGGATTTTGAGATAAAACCGTCAAGGTTTGACCCGTTTCGGCTAATTTATGTAAACTTGTTACATAAACCGAACCGTACGCGTAATAAGCGTGACGGGTATTCATGAGAGCTATATACAGGTTTCCTAAGTTAATTATGCCTCAAATATGTTGTGACATCAGTAAGATGTCTTTCATTATGCCCGAAACGTGTTTAAACACAAACTAGGCCCCGTAGGGTAGTTTGGTCATTTAAAAGTTTATAAAAGAGTTTAAGTAACAACCTGAGTTACAGGTCTGATGTAATCAGCAAATATACTCATTTTCCTAAGTTATATCAGTAGGTTAAAGCATATATGTGAAATTTATCAAATTTAACCAAACTATGCCCCGTAGGGGTATTTTGGTAATTTCACATAAGCCGAAAAGCTAAAAACTGAAGTCTGAGTTTATCAACCTTTTCTTACTATTAAGATATTATAATTTGCCTCTTATATCAGTAGGTATCAACCCGGGTATGTCCAATATAATTTTAATACATACTTTGCGCTAAAAACGCTTAATAAGGCGATTAAAGGCCATTTCCGGGTTCGATACTGAAATCTGATATTTTTATATTTCTAGAAGGCTTAAAATAATTTATTTATCATATGTGATCAGTAGCAAAAGGTTTGGAGTCGTTTAGATATGTAAAACTCATTTTATGGCCCGTAAGGGCAAAACCGACAAGTACCGGGTTAAGCCTACGACTATGAGTTATGCTCAGCCTAAAATTAATTAAAAATCTTTAAAAATCACAAAATAATATATTACATCAGTGGGTAAAAGATTTGATATCAAAAAGTATGTTTAAGTAGGCTATACGCTAATTACGCCATTTTATTAACATAAAGCATTCATTTTGCGATAATGAGCATAACTCTTAATCTACAATTCAAATTGATGTCAAACTTTGCATACACGTTTATATATCAGTAATTAAAGTTTCTACTCTTTTACATTTCCAAAAATCACGTGTTAAGGCAATAAGGGCATAATGGTCAACATATGGGTAATTAACGGAAACATGCATATTAATTGGATAACTAATGAACCAAGGTGTGTAATCACAGAGGGTTATTCTAACATGTAACCTAGTCCAATTAAAGCTCTGGGGCCTCGTCTGATCAGATTTTGTGATTTTTGCGATTTGATCCTTGGCTCTTCAAAATTCGATTAGGCACTTGATTTCTTGTATTGTAAACCCTCAATATTGATCTATAAAGGCTTTAAAACATATACCCACCTTGTTAAGTCCCCGGGTAACTTTATTGTTACCTGAAAAGTCCTAGCTTTCAACGTTTACGCTTTAACCCTTCGCACACGAATTTGATCATAACTTTCTCATACGTTAACGAAACTTTACGAAATTTAAACCGTGTATTCTAGTGAGCATAATTAACATTTACAAAGCTTCGGGTTTGTCAAAAGGTCACTCAGAGGTATACATTAAACATGTTGACATGTTTAGTCCCTGTAGTTTGAAATCTCTCACTTTTAGCTTCGTATGATCCATGATTCATTCGTTTGAAGGTATGAGCATCATGTAGGGTTAATGTACATTATATTTATTCACAGTTGACACTTAGAATACGTATATTCACATACTTTCCATGTTTGTCAACTTTAGTCCTTCTATAATATTCTTTCACACGTTTAAACATATGGCACGTGTCAACACATTATAGGACGTGAATTTCCGAGGTGTTACAAACGAGTCAACAACAAGTTGAGTGAGTTCACGGTTGGGTGTTCATTTTTAAGTTGTTCCAAAAACAGTTTCCTTTAACTGGCATCCTGCCGTGGGGGTTACCCCATAGTTGAAAACGTGATTTGTTTACCCATTTACTCTGGCAATACAGCCGTGGGGGCTACCCCGTGTTAGTTATCTGGCATTTCGGTCGTGGGGGCTACCCCATGTATACACTAGAATCGTTACCATATCGACTGCTGACTGTAGTCATGTTTATGTGCCCTGAACTGTCAATGTCTATCATCATTGACGTGCCCAGATCCATTAGTTCACGCCCGTCCTCTGCGGCACGATGTGAGGTTTGTCAAACCTAATTAGCACTATCTAACTAATGAACCGCTCACCATTGGCCCGGCGATTAAGTCGATATAAAAAGGAGGGACTTCGTGATAGAGTTTTGGTCTAGTACGAGTTATCTGTCCATGAGGACGAGGAATTATATTCCTGAACCAATACTGTCCTACCCAAGAAAGGACGAGGAATCCATGTTCCTTAACCCCATTCCCAACCCCTGGGAATCCCATGCTTTGTAGAGGGTGTGAACTCACCTTGGTTTGCTCGGCAGATACACAGAAAGACCAATCAAGCTATATTGTGGTCAACCACGTCCTAACATAGTTGTACCACACAAGTCAGGTTCGTGTTTAGGTAGTGCACGTATGTTTTCTACACACATTTGCATACACGTATTGGTCATGACACACACGTATAAATACTTCAGTTAATCAACAGGGCACAAACACATCCAATAGCCTCATCTACGTAAATAGGCAAAGTCCAAGTGTGCGGCCCAAATAGTTGGGCTCATAGTAGCATGCAAGTCCAAAACAGTGTGCACGTGTATATGGTCTCGAGTCGAGACTAGAGGTCCCGAGTCGAGACTGTGCGGTCTCGAGTTGTAGCATGCAAGTTCTCGAGTCGCAACTGAGGAGGTCTCGGGTCATACGTTCATCACTCGAAACTAAGCGGTCTCGAGTCATGTAGTTTATGCGTTGGTAATGTGTGGTCTCGAGTCGAGACTAGGGGTTCTCGACTCGCAACCTGTGTCGCAACCGTGATCTCGAGCTGTCACGTATGTGGTCTCGAGTCGAGACAGAGGGTCTCGACTGGCACACCTGCTAATTGCCAGCACATGTACTAACCAATGGGATTTCGATTTCATGCAACAGTGTGTACTATCCATACAAACATGTTTTCTTGTCTAATAATCAAATAAAACGGATCAAACAAGCATTTTTCAAATGTTCATAACATGTTCAACATGTATTCAAATAGTTCATCAAATATTCATATCACAATCAACCCTTATTCATCCATTTCATCATTCTCAAGCATGTTCATTCAAGGCAACCTAAACCTCTAAACAAATGCATGATTCGGACATCACTAAGGGCTATCATCGGGTTCTATATCTAGTATGTTCAATCAATACAATAGCATGCTTACATAAGATTTATCATATTTAAAACACATACACTAAAACAAATTGTTCAAACATATCACACTTAGCTAGTGCATCAACATCCGATTATTCAAGGAGGATATATTCATCATGCATAAATCTTAACAAGCAAACATATTATCAAATATCTTCATCATACATCATCATCAATCGAAATACCATACATCATCATCAACCGAAACACGATACATAACATGAATCACTAACCGGCTAGGTTTTCAAGGTGCGAGGATATGAAGAAATCGATGAATGAGCTTCCAAAGGAGATCCTAAGCTTGAACCGAGAGCCCTTGTTGTCACCGGTTGAATCCGAAAGAGAGGAGAGAAGGCTTGTGCTTCTAGGGTTTTAGTGAGAGAGAATGTAGGAGAGTGTGTGTGAGAGTGAGTGTGAGTTGTCCAAAGAAATGGCAAAAATGGCTAGGAGCATGAGTTATATACTAAGTTGGTTCACCCTAGTGGGTTTTCGAGTGGGGTGAAGAGGAGCATGGCCCAACCGGCCCAACAGTTACATTGTTCACTCGAGACCGAGTGGTCTCGAGTTGTGTTCATGGTTTTGGCTTATTACATACCCACGTATACATAACCACACCCTATACGTACGTATTATCAACACACAGCCCAACAAGATGATTCACAACTTTCATTTGCTAACATATAAACACATAACGTTCAAGCATGTAATATCAAGATACAATGAAGGGTTCTAAATTACGAGTTGTCACATTATCCCCAAGTTGAAAGAAATTTCGTCCCGAAATTTGGTAAGTACTCACTGAGGAAGCTAGTTAAGTTGTATGGTTTTCGCTGGTTTTCCTGGGGTGTCACATCCTCCCCCCGTTGATCTGGAATTTCGTCCCGAAATTCCGTAGCTTCAGCCTTAGTAGTGGTTGTACTGTTTGCAAATAGTTGGGGATACTTTTGTTTCATCTGATCTTCGCGTTCCCAGGTGAACTCTCGGCCGCGACGTGAGTTCCAACGAACTCGAACGAGAGGTATTCTAGTGTTCTTGAGGACCTTAACATCCCGGTCCGTGATTTCAACTGGTTCCTCGACGAATCGTAACTGCTCATCGATAGTGAGTTCCTTCAGAGGAACTATGTGGGTCTCATCTGACAGACACTTCTTCAGATTCGACACGTGAAAAACGTTGTGAACTGCACTTAGTTCTGCTGGTAAGTTCAGTCTGTAGGCCACCTTGCCTATTTTCTCAATGATTTCAAAAGGTCCGACGTATCGTGGGTTAAGTTTGCCTCGTTTACCAAAACGAACCACACCCTTCCAAGGTGAAACCTTGAGTAGTACCCGCTCCCCAACTTGGAGCTCTAGTGGTTTCCTGCCCTTATCGGCGTAGACTTTCTGACGGTCACGAGCTGCCGCCATGCGTTGTCGTATTTGAGCAATTCGTTCGGTTGTGTCTACCACATGTTCTGGACCAGTGATCTGACTATCCCCCACCTCTGCCCAACAAAGAGGTGACCGGCATTTACGCCCATACAATGCCTCAAACGGAGCAGCTTTAATGCTGGTGTGGTAGCTGTTATTGTACAAGAATTCCACAAGTGGCAGATGCTTTTCCCAGCTGTTGCCAAAGTCGATTACACATGCACGAAGCATGTCTTCTAAGGTTTGAATAGTGCGCTCGGACTGCCCGTCTGTCTGAGGGTGATACGCTGTGCTCATGTCTAATCGTGAGCCAAAGGATTTGTGCATTGCTTGCCACAGTTCTGAAGTAAAACGTGCATCTCGATCTGAGATAATAGAGGTGGGCACCCCGTGCCTCGAGACAACTTCCTTGAGATATACTTCTGCTAGAGTGGAGAATTTATCCGTTTCTTTGATAGCCAAGAAGTGTGCAGACTTTGTGAGTCGATCCACGATCACCCAAATAGTATCGTTTCCGCGCTGAGATCTAGGCAGGCCAGTAACGAAATCCATGGAAATTTGCTCCCATTTCCATTGTGGTATCTCTGGTTGTTGGAGTAGGCCTGAGGGTTTCTGGTATTCAGTCTTGACTCTCGCACAAGTCAAACACTTGCTCACGTAAGTTGCTATGTGGGCCTTCATGCTAGGCCACCAATACGTACTTTTGATATCGTGGTACATCTTATCTGAACCAGGGTGTACCGAGTAACGAGACTTGTGTGTTTCATCCATCACAAGCTCTCATAAGTTGCCGTAGAGTGGGACCCAAATGCGTCCTGTTACGTAGTAAGCACCGTCTTCCTTCTGTTCTAAGCGTTGCCTTGAGCCGCGTAGGGCTTCAGCCCTGGCGTTTTCTGGTTTCAATGCTTCTATCTGAGCAGCTCGTATTTGGGAAGGAAGACTAGAATGTATAGTGAGTTGCAACGCTCGCACGCGCTTAGGCGCGGTGTCCTTTCGACTGAGGGCGTCAGCCACGACATTGGCCTTGCCTGGGTGATACCTGATCGAGCACTCGTAGTCGTTCAGTAGCTTGACCCATCGTCGTTGTCGCATATTCAGTTCTTTCTGTTTGAAGATATGCTCGAGGCTCCTGTGGTCGGTGTAGATGGCACACTTGGTACCGTACAAGTAATGCCGCCATATCTTAAGTGCAAAAACAACAGCTCCCAGCTCTAAGTCGTGCGTAGTGTAGTTTCTTTCATGAACTTTGAGTTGGCGTGAGGCGTAGGCTATAAATTTATCTCGTTGCATCAATACACAACCAAGACCCTGAATTGATGCGTCGCAGTAAACCACAAAGTCGCATGTGCCCTCTGGCAATGAAAGGATAGGTGCGCTGCAAAGTCTATCCTTTAGATGCTGAAATGCTAACTCCTGTGCATTTCCCCATCGATAAACAATTCCTTTCTGTGTTAGTGAGGTGAGAGGCTGTGCAATCTTAGAAAAATCCTTAATGAACCTCCTGTAGTAACCCGCCAAACCCAAGAATTGGCGAATTTCCGTTGGTGTACGAGGGGCAGGCCAGTTCTTAATCGAGTCTACCTTGGATGGATCAACGTGGATCCCATCCTTGTTCACCACATGGCCTAAGAAATGGACTTCACGAAGCCAGAAGTCGCATTTCGAGAACTTTGCGTAAAGCTGTTCTGTTCGAAGGAGTTCCAGAATAAGTCGTAGATGCTGCTCGTGTTCCTCCTGACTCTTAGAATAGATCAGGATGTCGTCGATGAAGACTATGACGAACTTTTCCAAGTAAGGCTTGCACACTCGATTCATCAAGTCCATGAAAATCGCAGGTGCGTTTGTCAGCCCAAAAGGCATGACCAAAAACTCATAGTGTCCATAACGAGTTCCGAAAGCTGTTTTGGAGACGTCCTCTTCTCGGACCCTCAGCTGGTGATATCCCGATTACAAATCAATCTTTGAATAGTAGCTCGACCCTTGCAGCTGGTCGAACAAGTCGTCAATGCGTGGTAGAGGATAACGATTCTTCACCGTCACCTTGTTGAGTTCACGATAGTCGATACACATTCTAAAGGTACCGTCTTTCTTCTTCACAAATAACACTGGAGCTCCCCAGGGCGATGAGCTAGGACGAATAAAACCCTTATCCAAAAGTTCTTGTAGTTGCGTAGAGAGTTCTTCCAACTCTGATGGAGCTAAACGATAAGGTGCACGAGCTATAGGCGCAGCTCCAGGAGCTAGTTCAATCTGAAACTCGACCTGGCGATGAGGCGGAAGGCCGGGTAATTCCTCAGGAAATACCTTAGGATAGTCGCGTACAATCGGAAAATCATCTATCTTCTTCTCCTTCTTCGAGGTGTCTGTAACAAGAGCCAAAATGGCAGTGTGGCCCTTTCGCAAGCACTTCTGGGCCTTAAGGAAAGAGATGACGTTCTCAACAGCACTCCTCTTGTCGCCACGAATCATGAGAGGTTCACTACCGGAACCGGGAATACGGACAATCTTCTCGTTGCAAAGAATCTCTGCTCGGTGGTGGGATAACCAATCCATCCCAATGACAACGTCGAAACTACCCAAGACGATAGGAATAAGGTCGATAGAGAAGGTCTGGTTAGCAAGAATAAGTTTACACCCCTTGACTACGTGTGCGGCCTCTAAACTCTTACCATTTGCTAGCTCTACAGTGTGCTTGTTATTCAAAGGTGTTGGAATACGCTTAAGCATTTGACTAACTTCTAGTGACACGTAGCTAGTATCGGCACCCGAATCAAATAAAACCGTAACATAAAAGTCGTCGAGAAGGAACTTACCCGTCACAACATTGGGGTCATTCCTTGCTTCACCTTGGCCAATCACGAACACCCGTCCCCTGGCACCATTGTTGTTGTTGTTGTTCCCATTGTTACCATTCCCCTGATTATTGTTGTTGTTGTTGTTGTTGTTCTGGTTCCTGTTCAGTTGGGGACAATCTTTCTTGAAGTGGCCTTCAGCTCCACACTGAAAGCACCCTTTGTTGATACCTTCCTGCTGCTGCTGCTGTCGCTGGTTCTGAGGGGCTTGTTGTTGACGATTCTGGTTTGCAGGGTACAAGCTTATGCAGTCCTTGGCGGCGTGACCTGGCTTGTTGCACCGATGGCAGTTACCCCTGGTGCATGGTCCGCTGTGGTGTAGGTTGCAGCGATTGCATTTGGGGTGATTCCCCTTGTATCCACCATGACTTTGACCCCCAGATGATTGCTGACTGGGGCTCTTGTAGTCATCAGTCTTTCTCTGCTGAGACTGAGACTGAACAGAAGTCGAACCCTTACTTGAAGCCCCATCCCATTTCCGTTTGTTGTCACTAGGAGCATCCGAAGTAGCTGTAGCACTTATGCGCTTGGGTAACCTGTTCTGCTCCACCGCCTGATCAGTAAGACGGTGAGCCAACTGAACAACCTGCTGGATAGTGGCGAGGTTTGCTGAAGTCACATGACTTTGGATCTCTGGCACCAAGCCCTTGAGAAAGAGTTCAATTCGCTTAATTGGAGGGTCCACCATAGTAGGACACAATAATGCAAGCTCATTCGATCTCTTAGTATACGCCTCAATTTCTGACCCCGTCATCTTGAGGTTGTAGAACTCGACTTCCAGCTTATGAATGTCATCACGACTGCAGTATTCTTCCTTGATCATCTCTTTAAAATTTTCCCATGGGGTGGCATTGGCAGCAACCAACCCCAGCATTTGGACCTGAGCGTTCCACCATGTGAGAGCTAAACCCTCGAGAGTACCGGTAGCATACTTCACCCTGCGCGCCTCAGGGCATTCACACATCTCGAAAACTGACTCGAGCTTCTCAAACTAGTGGAGGAGACCTACGACTCCTTCAGTGCCACTAAAAGTAGTTGGTCGGCAGTCCATAAAAGTTTTAAAGGTGCACACAGGTGGCTGAGCATGCTGACCTGTTGTGGGTGAAAGAAAAGACAGAGTTTAACACAAAGGTTGGTACACGAGAGTAGGATCTAAAGATCCTAGAATGAGTTTGGACTGCAGGATATACCTCCTGCATGTGCAGCTGCAAGTGTCGCAGCAACTCGTTCGTTAATCAGAGCCGTCAACTGGGCTTGAGTCATGTTAACGCGTCCGCTCATGATCTTCATACAAGAGGAAAACATGAGTGAGAGAGGTTCGCGAAAGTGCAATGGCAGAAGGGAGTAAGCACACACGTGTTCAAGCAACAGTAGTTATACTAACCAAGCATACCATGAGCAATGTACTATGTAACTAACAAGTAGGCAATATATACACAGATCATATCACCTAGAATGTTGTGCCTTGCATGTGGAGTGAAGTGTCGTTGTGGACCGTTGAGCACTGTACAGGTTATAGTCTGGTTTTAACAAAAACTTTTTCCCCTGATTAAAACCAAGTTCACTATAACCAATGGCTCTGATACCAATCTGTCACACCCCCAAAATCCACCTGCGGAATACTACCGCTTGGAGGCGTGACTGACCAGGATCCAGCCACCAATCATATTGAACAAGCATGTAAGTGATTATAAAAATCCACCCAATACAATTGGTGTCCAAACAAAAACATAGTTTAAGTTGCAAGCGGAAGCATAACGTTTAAAACCAAAACATAAGTTTAATTGTTTCAAAGTTTAACATGGCACACAGCTGTCCATGTCCCACAACGACTCTCTTCCATGCAAGCTCCAGCTAAGTACCTATTGACATGCAAAGCATGTAGTAACGAGTCAACAACAAGTTGAGTGAGTTCACGGTTGGGTGTTCATTTTTAAGTTGTTCCAAAAACAGTTTCCTTTAACTGGCATCCTGCCGTGGGGGTTACCCCATAGTTGAAAACGTGATTTGTTTACCCATTTACTCTGGCAATACAGCCGTGGGGGCTACCCCATGTTAGTTATCTGGCATTTCGGCCGTTTGTATACACTAGACTCGTTACCATATCGACTGTTGACTGTAGTCATGTTTATGTGCCCTGAACTGTCAATGTCTATCATTATTGACGTGCCCAGATCCATTAGTTCACGCCCGTCCTCTGCGGCACGGTGTGAGGTTTGTCAAACCTAAATAGCGCTATCTAACTAATGACCCGCTCGCCATTAGCCCAGCGATTAAGTCGATATAAAAAGGAGGGACTTCGTGATAGAGTTTTGGTCTAGTACGAGTTATCTGTCCATGAGGACGAGGAATTATATTCCTGACCAATACTGTCCTACCCAAGAAAGGACGAGGAATCCATGTTCCTTAACCCCATTCCCAACCCCTGGGAATCCCATGCTTTGTAGAGGGTGTGAACTCACCTTGGTTTGCTCGGCAGATACACAGAAAGATCAATCAAGCTATATTGTGGTCAACCACGTCCTAACATAGTTGTACCACACAAGTCAGGTTCATGTTTAGGTAGTGCACGTATGTTTTCTACACACATTTGCATACACGTATTGGTCATGACACACACGTATAAATACTTCAGTTAATCAACAGGGCACAAACACATCCAATAGCCTCATCTACGTAAATAGGCAAAGTCCAAGTGTGCGGCCCAAATAGTTGGGCTCGTAGTAGCATGCAAGTCCAAAACAGTGTGCACGTGTATATGGTCTCGAGTCGAGACTAGAGGTCCCGAGTCGAGACTGTGCGGTCTCGAGTTGTAGCATGCAAGTTCTCAAGTCGCAACTGAGGAGGTCTCGAGTCATGTTGTTTATGCGTTGGTAATGTGTGGTCTCGAGTCGAGACTAGGGGTTCTCGACTCGCAACCTGTGTCGCAACCGTGATCTCGAGCTGTCACGTATGTCGTCTCGGGTCGAGACAGAGGGTCTCGACTGGCACACCTGCTAATTGCCAGCACATGTACTAACCAATGGGATTCCGATTTCATGCAACAGTGTGTACTATCCATACAAACATGTTTTCTTGTCTAATAATCAAATAAAACGGATCAAACAAGCATTTTTCAAATGTTCATAACATGTATTCAAATAGTTCATCAAATATTCATATCACAATCAACCCTTATTCATCCATTTCATCATTCTCAAGCATGTTCATTCAAGGCAACCTAAACCTCTAAACAAATGCATGATTCGGACATCACTAAGGGCTATCATCGGTTTCTATATCTAGTATGTTCAATCAATACAATAGCATGCTTACATAAGATCTATCATATTTAAAACACATACACTAAAACAAATTGTTCAAACATATCACACTTAGCTAGTGCATCAACATCCGATTATTCAAGGAGGATATATTCATCATGCATAAATCTTAACAAGCAAACATATTATCAAATATCTTCATCATACATCATCATCAATCGAAATACCACACATCATCATCAACCGAAACACGATACATAACATGAATCACTAACCGGCTAGGTTTTCAAGGTGCGAGGATATGAAGAAATTGATGAATGAGCTTCCAAAGGAGATCCTAAGCTTGAACCGAGAGCCCTTGTTGTCACCGGTTGAATCCGAAAGAGAGGAGAGAAGGCTTGTGCTTCTAGGGTTTTAGTGAGAGAGAATGTAGGAGAGTGTGTGTGAGAGTGAGTGTGAGTTGTCCAAAGAAATGGCAAAAATGGCTAGGAGCATGAGTTATATACTAAGTTGGTTCACCCTAGTGGGTTTTCGAGTGGGGTGAAGAGGAGCATGGCCCAACCGGCCCAACAGTTACATTGTTCACTCGAGACCGAGTGGTCTCGAGTTGTGTTCATGGTTTCGGCTTATTACATACCCACGTATACATAACCACACCCTATACGTACGTATTATCAACACATAGCACAACAATATGATTCACAACTTTCATTTGCTAACATATAAACACATAACGTTCAAGCATGTTATATCAAGATACAATGAAGGGTTCTAAATTACGAGTTGTCACAGAAGAGCTTCGGGAAGAAGCGTATGAGTGTGCTTCAAAATATAAGGATGATATGAAGAAGGCACATGACGCGAAGTTGAAGCCGAAAGAGTTCGAGGTGGGTAAAAAGGTTTGGCTCTACAATTCACGGCTTAAATACTTCCCCAAAAAGCTCAAGAGCAAATGGATGGGCCCATACGTGATTACACAGGTCGGGAAACTTGGAGATGTTACAATCAAGGACCCGAAGGATGGGTTGAAACAAACGGTTAATGGGCATCGCCTTAAACTGTTCCTTGATGGTAACAATGATAAAAAGGATGAGAATGTGGAGTTGGAAAACTTCGTGGTAAGTGTGCCAACTTATGAGGTCAACTGAAAGGACCCGTAATGAGTTTTGTAGAGTTATGTACAATTTATTTAATTGTGTGAAGTATTTTTGTGTTAATCGTTCTCCTTTTGTACTAACCCTCTTGATTGTGTGAAGTCCGGATATCATGGACGAGTCTTGAAGATAAAAAGGTATGTCTTGAAGAAAATACACGAATAATTCCACCCCGAAAAATAATATACGATTACAATCCACTTATTACTAATCTAAGAATCAAGGTAAAAAGGAAACGCATGCACCTGATATTTGTCGCTAGATGCTCCTGTCTTCTTCTTCTCTTCACAAAAATGGTTGTCCCGCGAACATGGTGTACCTACAAATCTAAACCCTTGTGTAGAAGCATGTTTCTCACAACCATTGAAATTTGTTAGGTTCTTTAGTTCTACCATTTTTATGAAAGTTTACCAAATCATGCATTAATTTACCTTGATTTTTGTGAAAAAAATAATTTACAACAATAGCAATCCTAACTCACTTTCGTAGGAATCACGGTTGCATTTAGCTTATGCAATAAGCCCTTTTAACCCCCCCCCCCAATAGCTTGGGAGGACGAGTAGGTCTCGTAAGGGTTATATAGGGAACACACCCACAACGTTCATTTATCTAGACAAAAATAAATACTAACGAAATAAAAACAAGGAAAACCAAAATATACAACAACAACAAAAAACATACCTCGCCCTCACCGCTGATATCTCTCGTTCGGGTCAACTAGAGGGTTTGGCTGGTATGAGTAACCAGTGAGGGCCTCGAACATCTCCCTGTAGTTATCGAGGGGACCTGGTTCTCCTTGGGGTGGCGGCTGGTAGGGTATCGGGATGAAACTGGACCCAACTGCCTCGGGCCAGTGAGGGGATGGATCAGATGGGCCTCGTGGAACACGGAGGTTGGAGTAATCGGTCCACCCCGCGTGTTCTACATAGGGAAGGCCTGCTTCATAGTCTCTCCGATGTCGCTCCTGATCGTGGAGGATCTTGGCGTTGTTTATGGCCATTTAATTTGAGACATATAAAGCACTCCAGCGGTGGTCTTGTAATGTGTTTCGCTCGTGCCGCTCTTTCTCTTCCCTTTCTTCCCATGCCCGTCTTCGGGCCATATATTCCTCCTGCAATTGTAACAAGCGTTCCATTTGGGATCTTTGGAGCGCTTGTTGCAATTGTTGCTCTTCTATATGTTTTTCCATCCTCTCACGATGGACTGCTTGGAGGGCCCACTGTTCTTGCATCTGGGCCCCATGCATCTCTTCCCATGCCTTCCTTCTCACCTCATATTCCCTTCCTTCGCCTATACCTGCTGACACATTATCATAAACCGCCTATTGACCGCGGTTAAAATCCTTGTACGACAGCCCCCGTCGCTGATTCACAAAATTCGCTACATCGGCAGAAATTTCCCGATGTTGCCGCCTATACCTCTGCCTTGGCCCCCATGGACCAGCAGGCTCAGTCTCATCTTCCATGTCAACCATCTCCTCATCATCATCACCCTCTTCAGCCTCGCTCGGATCAGTGCACCTATAACTGTTTCCTTGATCATCCTCTACTATATGAAGATGACCAAAGACTTTAACCATGATCTTCCAATGCCGCTTCATTGAAGCAAGGTTAAACTGATCAATGGGTTTAGAAACCCATAGCCATTCCTGGGGCAACGCGTTTTGTTGTAAAATCATCGCGCTGATTAACCACACGTAGAGGATCATCTTCCGTTTGAACGACTCCCTTGTGTCCCACGTGTTTATCATCACAATTTGACGCCATGATAACCTTGGTGTCCCATACAACAACGCGTGTAAGACCCGGCAGTCGGGTGCCTTCACTATCCCGCGGTCTCCGAACCGCACCATTACATTTTCCAACGAAATGCCTTGTAATATCTTACCCTCCAAGGATAAATCGTTCCTAGATTCCCCCGCACCCCCAGAACCTGGCAACACAGACGCTAACATTTGATCCGGATCAGCAGTGTTTGTTTTGTTATCCAAAAAATGATCATAGTCATAATAATCATATGCTTCGACCCCCAATGAATCAAATCTAGCGATGGCATTCATATGCTCGAACGACATAATCATTTGATTCTTGCCAATGTTGCCAATTAACTGCCATGTAGGAGCCGGCCCATCAGAGTTTTCAAACCTTAAAGTTGACAACCATTCACAAACTGCAGCCAAATACACTCGTGTGGTGATATCCTCACACCAATCTAGTACTCGTTCCCACCCGAGCTTCTCAAACCTCTGAGTTATGCCAATTGTGCGGAATTCCTCGACATTCACTGCACGTTCACATACTACTCTATCAGGTACAGCCTTTGAAACACCGGTGACCATTTTCATCTTCCACATTTTTGCCTCTAACCTCTTGTTGTTGTACCGGGAAAGAGCCTTCTGCTTTTCGTCTTTCCATGCTAAGGCCGACCGACTATTTTTGAACCTCCCAGTTCCAATCCTGTCGATATAGTTGCCCCGTCACCTTCTTCCACATTGCTTAACTGCTCCCATCGTCTTTGATAATGTCCCGAGCCTGAACCGGCTCCAGAAGATGAACCTTGTCCAGAAGTTTTTGATCTCTTTCTTCCTCCGAACATAGCTACAATCAAAAGACAAAAGAACAATTAGCACACCCAAATCTTCAAACAATCACAAACTTTGAACAAGATCTATGATGTTGAATTTCAATCAATAACTAGATGTAAAATCGCCTTTTTAAACTTCCAAAGTCGCACATTTTATCATCTACATATCAATTTAACATGTTTATTCACAGAATTTCTCAAAGTTTCATGGTTTCAACAATATTCAACATCACAACTATGCTCAATCATGCAACTAACTAGTGTAATCACATCATTAAGACTAGAGCATGTTCAAATCCCACCCAAATCAAGTAATCATTCTTAAATTTATGCTAAAACATCATACATTATGATAAACAACCTACTCTTAAACAAGAAGCATAAAAATTTCGGAAGAAATCAACAATCCATATGATAATTATGCATAAATTGAATGAAATTCCATACCTTTGATGTAGATGAACAAGAAAAACTAAGAAAAAGTGCAAAGCAAGAAACTTGATGAACACCCTTCAAAAACCCTAAAAATCACGCCCAGAAATCTTGCAATACAAGCAAGAATTAATGCAAACCGTTATAGGGTTTTTGTTCCTCTCGAAAAAATACACGAAATAGGCTCAAGAATCAGTGGATTTGGTAGAGATTTGAAGTAGTTATGGAAGGTTGAAGATTAGGGTTCTTGGTGGGAGGTTTGGGGAAGATGAAGATGAAAGAGAGAGAAACGTGGAAGTTGAACTAATTTGATGATGTTCTCTGGATGTCTTAGGAGAGTGTGGTGATTTTCGGGTCACATGTGTGGTTAATATGAGGTTCGGGTCGTGTTTATATGGGTTCTAGGGGGTTGAAAAAGTCGAAATCATAAGGTAAAGAACGCAACTGAATCGGAACAGTTTGGGAGACCCGTCGGCGACGGGCCTGACCACCATCGACGACGGTACTTGGAAATGTCAGGGGTGGGCGACGGCTTATTTCGCTGTCTACGTGAAATGTGGGCGACGCAACTTCTGAAGGACCATCGGCGACGGGCCTGACCACCGTTGGCGACGGTATGTGTAATCTTAATTTTTTTTTTATTTTTTTTATTAATTTATTTTTTATATATATATGCAAACAAACAAACACAACTATACAAACTTGACCCTATAATCGAATTTCCATCACACGGGTTTGAAAGAAAAAGGCTTAAGGTGATGGGCTATAGGGTGGTCAAACGAAAGGGTTAGGCTCAAAATTGGCGACTAAGGGATAAATTTTTTGGGTAAGGATATATAAATGGGGTAAAACGGAAAAGGTTTACCTAATGCCTTAATCATTCTCGTGCTTGTATTCGATCTATGGTCTCAAACGTATCAAAAGTTGCAAGTTCTACAATACATGACTAATGGTCCACTCAAACAAAGAAACATACAATCTATGATGTAAAAGTGGCTCAAAACCTCACATATAGTATGTGACAAGCATAAAATACTAGTTTCTTAGGCGGATTATTCCCAAATAACCACCCGCTAAATACCCGTCATGCTATTAATTCGAACTTGACCATGACAAAAGACCAAATGGGTTGTGACATCCCTTGTTGACTTAGTTACTTGTGCTTTAAGATCGCTTTCGAAACAAGACATTTTTATTTTTGAAAAATTTTTGAAATTTTCCATGGGGGAGTAGTAAAAGTTTTCGATTTTGACCCATTCATTTAAACACTACACATTGAGGACAATGTTTACCTCAAGTGTGGGGATGGGGGTAAATTTCAAAAATAAAAATGTCTTGTTTCGAAAGCGATATTAAAGCACAAGTAACTAAGTCAACGAGGGATGTCACAACCCATTTGGTCTTTTGTCATGGTCAAGTTCGAATTAATAGCATGAGGGGTATTTAGCGGGTGGTTATTTGGGAATAATCCGCCTAAGAAACTAGTATTTTATGCATGTCACAAACCATACCCTTTAGATATGTGAGGTTTTGAGCCACTTTTACATCATAGATTACATACTTATGTTTCTTTGTTTGAGTTGACCATTAGTCATGTATTGTAGAACTTGCAACTTTTGATACGTTTGAGACCATAGACCGAATACAAGAACGAGAATGATTAAGGCATTAGGTAAACCTTTTCCGTTTTACACCATTTATATATCCTTACCCAAAAAATTTATCCCATAGTCGCCAATTTTGAGCCTAACCCTTTCGTTTGACCACCCTATAGCCCATAACCTTAAGCCTTTTTTTTTCAAACCCGTGTGAAGGAAATTCGATTATAGGGTCAAGTTTGTATAGTTGTGTTTGTTTGTTTGCATATATATAAAAAAAAAGAGAAAAATCAGAAAATGTTACGAAAAAGTAGAGAATATTGTTGAGAAAAATAACAAAAATAGATGTTCTTAGTTTGAGAAATAAAAGGCGAACATCATTGCCTCGAAGTTGACGTATGGTTTAGTTTTGTTTAGAATAGTTGTTTTGTAATAAAAATCGAATTTTCATCACCTTAGTCACTTTAAAATATCCTATCTCCTACCCTTAACCTAGCCCCATTACAACCCTTACAAAGACCTTATGACTTGTGCTTAGTATTCGTGTTCGGTGGTGGAGAATGATTGAGTTGCAAGCCTATGAGGGTACATGTTCTAATCGGTTTTGAGCGATTATTCTTTGAAGTGCTAATACATTATAAAATTTAGCCAATTTATAAACCGAGTGGAGAGAACATTCTGAGGGATGTTCATGAATTGTTGGTTTCATGGGCGGGTTAATCTTGGATAACCATTTTATATGTGAATGCACTTTACCGTTAAATATGTTGAAAATTGTAAAGAGTTTGAACTTTAGTATGACAATTCACCTTAACCTTCGTCTCGGGAATGGGGAGTGTATTCTTTGTTCGACCCACGTGAAAGTGAAAAACAGATTTGCTTGAGGGCAAGCAAAAGACAAGTGTGGGGATGTGATACGTGGTCGAATAACGGTGCTCGTTTATGTCTAAGTTTGGAGTTTTACTTGACTTTTAATCTTGAATAGCCTACTTTTAATTAAATTTGTGTTTTGCAGGTTTAACAGAGTTTAAGGAGCTTTTCGGGAGCTTTACGGGTCACCGGGATGAAAAACGAGCCATCGGGACGCGGAACGGGTCAACCGAGACCAAAGGATACGAAAAACGGAGATTTGGTGATATGGGCACCGTCGCCGACGCCAAAATGGGCCGTCGCCGACGCCCTTTAGATGTTGCCGTCGCCCAGAATTTCTGCAGGCAGCGAGATAGACCGTCCAGCAAAAGAGGAACAAAGACAAACCGTCGGCGACGGGTCCTTGGACCGTCGGCGACGGCTTCGGCTAAACCAAAACGCGAAATTTCAATTGTTGTTATGTTAGAACGAGTTTTAATGGAAAGATCATGATTATTCGGGAGTTACACTTCTTGAAAGTTTTAATAGAGTTCTTGGAGCCATATTCAATAATCTTCTTCACTACCAATCCACCTACCATCACACACATCATCCGAATTAACCGAATTAGAACCCTAGTTCATCACTATTCCATTCATCTTTCACTTCATCCATCATCACCATCTTACCCAAATCCCTAATCACCATTCCATCATTCTCCGAATCCAAGATGACCCAATTCAAGCTTTCATCATCCGTTGATCGTGCCTCTTCGACCATGAGCGGCTAATTATTGGAGGTTTCACCCCGGTATAGGTTTTTGTAAGTTTTTAGGGTTTAAACATTGTGTTTGAAATTCGATTTATGACAAGTTGTGATTTGATTTTGAAACTTATGATAATTGCCTTGCATTTGTATTGTATTCGTGAATTGTCGAATGAAGATTAAATTTGACTTGCGAAATGTTTATATGCAATTATGCCTTGTCTAGGTTAGAGATTACATGTTCTTGGCAACGAAGTGCATTGTGGTCCGTCATTTACGACGTTGATAGCTCTTGGCACCTAAGCCTTGTGACACTAAATTCGTTAATCATCTTTGCAATTGAATTGAATCTAAAACGTGTAGAAACCCTAGGACTTCAATCACCGAACCGGGTGTGAACCTTGTTTACATATATTGTTCAAATTATAAATTAAGTTTTCTTGAATCATTAATCTTAGTTGTTAATCAATTTCAGTAGTTACTTTACAAACTTTTCAATCAAACAAAAATACAAAAATACTTCAGCAAGCTTCATAATTGTGACATCTTTTAAGAATTCATCCAAATCCATTCGCAAACCACATACTCTTCGTGGTTCGACCCCTTACTACCACTAACTATTTGTTAAGGGTAATTAGGGCTTATAAATATTATCTTTGACCAGAGCGCAACAATCAGATCACATAACACGACAAATAGAGTTTAAACACCACCAAACACAAAACATGAAACAAAAATAAAAAGAAGCAGTTAATTGTTTATAAAGGAAAGAACACATGGACCTGAACAGGTCAGAGAGTGCTCACTGATATGATGGACCCGGTGGTCCACCAAAGTATCCACCCAAATGCTCGTAAAACAAGCTCATATCGAAAATGTCCGCTAAACCTCCTTGCGGACCTTGTTGCGACTGGGATGAAGACGATTGAGTTGCATGTTGTTGACTTTGGCGAGCCGAGTAATCATATGGTGGTGGTCGATATGGGTAAGAGCTTTGAAAATGTGGCTCCGAATATTCTCTTGGCAACCACATCGATCCATGAACTTGGGGCATCGGGAAACGGGGCATACCTGGCTCATATGGCGGCAACTGACTGAAATCCACATGAGGTGGATTCTCGTAATATGGAAATCCATTATAATAATTGAAATAGTGACGCGTCTGGTTTTCATCATACGCCGTCATATTCAGTTCCATTTCACCACTGATGTGACGTGCACGGTCAGCACGTCGTAGAAATCCCATCATTTTCTCATGTTGTCGCTCTCTGCTGATCTCTAATCTTGAATTCTGATCATATAAAGATTGTTGCCATGTCTACCAGCCAGCATATTCTGGCGGCTGGCTACTATGCACCCTCGCCTGCATATCATCGTCGAACACTCCCCAGGAGTAATCCGACTACCTTGGCCCCTCATGCTGCCTACTTCCACCTTCACCTACTTGAAAACCCACTTCTCGCCTCAACCGCAACACCTCCTCATCACTAGAATCCAAGTCATCCATTTCGCCTTGACTTGGTGGTTGCTTCCCCCACTGCAACACTTTCAACTTGGCACCATCTCCAAACTTCAATGGACGGTATATGTTGTGGTGTGCAGGTTACAGGTAGTGTATGCATACGCGAAACTCCGGGAGGACTTCACCTTTAGTCTACGAACCGGAAATCGAAAGAGTCGCAAGGAGAAATCCAGCAAGCCGGTTAGAAGCAACACACCACAACATACAGCGTCCATTGAAACCGATTCAATGGCGAACCAAAACTCTAACCAAAACCAAAACCAAAATCTGAATCAATTCCAATACCGGAGCAATTTTAATCCCGATCCAAATGTTCAACCTATGCCTCAAGGGCGACCGGGTGGTAATAACAACAATACCGGACCACCCACACCACCTTTCCAAAACCAAAATCCCAACCACAATCAAAGAACACCCCAACAACAAAACCTTCATCGACAAACCTCTTTACCCATCAACCTAGATGACCGGAATGTCAATTCCGACCGTCGGGGAAATCGCGATCGCGGCAATCCCGCAAATGAAGACCCATTCTTCAACATCGATGACTTGAGGAATGCAATCCCCGATGATGAACCATATAGTGTTCCCGGTTATCAATCGTCGGAACATGTGAGTGTTCATACGGAAAATTCGGATGACGGGGGATACTATGATGATAGGGCTAACGATGACGAAGATTGGGGGTATGTTAATCAAGGCAATGTTTACAATGCAAGAGGCTATGATGATGAGGAGTTTGGCTATCAAAATGCCAACTATGTGGGGGATGATGACTACGGTTATGGGAATAGAAGAAATGACGGTTACGGAAACAACCGTCAACCACGAAACAACAACCAACGAAACCGAGATGATGGGCTTTACAACAACAATAACAACAATGGTAACCCTAATCGGATTCCTCATTTCGTGGGAGGTGGTAACCAAAGAGGCAACCAAGGTAGAAATCAAGGTGGGGATAGAAGAGGTGACCGAAGAGACAATCGAAGACTGGTCGATCAAGAGGTTAACGGTCCACAACGTCGTCAACAACCTCCACGGGGAGTGAATGACCGTTTCCGACCGGTGGTCACCGAGAATGATTCACCGAATGTGTGCGAACGGAGAATGTTTGATTGTAAACCACATTACATCAACATACTTCCCCACTTCAATGGGAGGTCGAACGACGAACCGTACACACATTTAGCGGAGTTTTCTTCCATTTGCAACACTATAGGGGGCACGACTTCGCACTAGAGGAGGTTAAACTTCGCTTGTTCCAATTTTCTTTGAAAGACAAAGCGAAGCAATGGTTCCTTACACTTCCGGCCAATAGCATTCGCACCTGGGGAGAAATGCAACAAGCTTTTCTAGATGAGTATTATTCAATGGCAAAGACCGACGATACTCGTGATGAAATTAGGTCTTTTCATCAATTATGCCTCAAGGGCGACCGGGTGGTAATAACAACAATACCGGACCACCCACACCACCTTTCCAAAACCAAAATCCCAACCACAATCAAAGAACACCCCAACAACAAAACCTTCATCGACAAACCTCTTTACCCATCAACCTAGATGACCGGAATGTCAATTCCGACCGTCGGGGAAATCGCGATCGCGGCAATCCCGCAAATGAAGACCCATTCTTCAACATCGATGACTTGAGGAATGCAATCCCCGATGATGAACCGTATAGTGTTCCCGGTTATCAATCGCCGGAACATGTGAGTGTTCATACGGAAAATTCGGATGACGGGGGATACTATGATGATAGGGCTAACGATGACGAAGATTGGGGGTATGTTAATCAAGGCAATGTTTACAATGCAAGAGGCTATGATGATGAGGAGTTTGGCTATCAAAATGCCAACTATGTGGGGGATGATGACTACGGTTATGGGAATAGAAGAAATGACGGTTACGGAAACAACCGTCAACCACAAAACAACAACCAACGGAACCGAGATGATGGGCTTTACAACAACAACAATAACAACAATGGTGTTAGGATCGGATGCTCTCATGATTATGTTTGTTTGTATGTTTTGAACAATTTGTGAATATGAAAACATGTAAAGTGCAGCGGAAATGAAAACAAACTTTGTAAACACAATCAAAGGAGAAAATAGTTTGATAAATAATTGCTTCTCATAGAGTCAAAAGATTTACAAATCAAAGCAAAAGATTACAGATATGCTTACAAACTAAACTCCCCTTCAGCCTGATACTTCAGAGTTGGTTGCACAAGATGAAAGTATTAAACATGAGGAGAAGAACCCGCTCAGTCAATCAAATGTAACAGTACAGGGTACTGTTACATTTATAGGCAATCCAAACCACTGAGGTATCTCAGCTGACGTCACCATGAAAGCGACGTCTAACAGGCTAACAACCTGTATCTACAGTCCTTACACAAACACTGCTAACCTAACCACTGACTATACATAAAACAAATAATTCACTAAACAGCTGCTCTCCCTTTATGTCAGTGCTTTACTCAAGGTTGATCAGTCCTTGACTGGGCAGTGCTTTATCATCAGTAGATAGGACCAGCAGTGTTGGATACTTCAGGGTTTTGATCAGCAGTTGAAGGACCAGCAGTAGTTGTATCTGAACAGCGGATAAAGACCATCAGTTGTTATAAATCACTTTCAAGGGGAAAGCTTAATGTAAACTGCTGCTTATTATGAATCCACTGTTGTGACCTGGTTTTGGCTTTATATTATCTGTTCCTCTGGTAGGGTTCAATCCCAACAATCTCCCCCTGGAACAGATAATGCCAAAACCTGTCATTATTCTGGATCTTTATTCCTCATCAGAAGTTCCCTTGCATGTTTTTTAAATTCTTCTTCAAATTCCTTGGAACTTGTGTCATCTTCATCCCTGCACAGTGTAAGCTGAAGGAGATCTAGTTGATCTTCAACACCCAGGCCTAGTGCTTGATTTCTTGATATATGCCTCACTTCTCCATTGGTTCTGACCAGAGTCAATACATGGGTCTTTTGATCAGAGAGCCACTTTAGTATTTTTAAACCAAATGGGTTTCTTGGGAGAGATTTATTTCCTGATGAGCTGGATGCATTTGGCCTTGAGAAAAACTGTAAAGCAGTATCTTGAACTTCAGACATTCTTTTAAAAGCTTCTTCTATGACTTTGTTTGCTGCAGCAATATCTTCTGCAACTTCTTTGTCAAGCAGCTGTTGTTAATCAAGCTCACTGTCTGTGATATCTGCTGATGATGGTTTGCTTACTACTTTGACCCTTTTGGCAAGGTTTTGTAGTTTTGCTAAGTTTTCTTTATCTGAAGCCAATTTCTTGGTAGCTTCTTCAATCAGATCATCTTCCTTATGCCTTTCTTCTCCAACAGTCAGCATTTCCTTCCTTTCTTTTCTCAACCTTGTAACAAAGGCTTCTGCTGTGCTGATCTGTGTTTCAAAGGTCTTGACCTGTTCCTTTAGCTTTTTGTAGTCAGACTTTTTCGGAGTTTCCCTCCTTTTCTTAAGTCTTTCATAAGCTTCGTCTGTTTGCTGCTTAGTCCATTTTGCTATGGCATTTGCAGAATCCACTCTTGCATCTACCAACTCCTGCTTCTTTCTCTTGTATTCAGAAATAAGATCAGCTATGAGCTTCCTGTATTTATTCCAATTTGGAGCTGTCTTCTTCTTTCTTGGATCATTTTTAACCTTTTCAATTCTTTTTGCCTCATGCTTTAATGCAATTATTGGCCAATCTTTGAATTCTTTTTCTTCAGCAGGATAGAACTTCTCTTTCATTATGTATGCAAGGTATTCCTTCCTCAATTCATTTCGTTGATCTGCTTTAGGAGATAGACTTGACATTTCCATGTTCAGATCACTTGCATATTCTTTTATTTGCTTAACCTTGTTGAGCAGGAATTATCTTCTTTTCAAAATGGCTTCATCGCCTTGATTCTTGCATTCAATTCTGGCTCTTATCCTTGCTTGTCTTACTTTCATTTCAAGATATTCATCCATGTCTTCTGGAATTACGAAACCTATGAGAGAAGGAAATTTCCTTTTTGAAGGATCATCTTCAGTATAAAATTGTTTCATCTCATTTTTCACAGCTTCCAATTCCAGTGGATACTTAGCAGCAACAGGATCATACTTTTCATCAGTATCCTGAGTTGTTTCTCTTTTTCGTTTGTGAAGCTTAGGAGGTTGTGATGTAAGACTGGTGGAAACAGTGGAAGATGACTAACTAACAGCTGTTGAAACAACTGGTGTCTCAACATCTGTTGTCATTACAACTGCTGATATGTCAGCAGATGTCTTCTGCTTTTGAGCAGGGGATGGAAGAGGTGAGGTAGTTTTTGATGGTGGTGATGAAGGTGGTCACTCATCATCAGGGGTGAAAATCCTTCTCCTTTTTAATGTAGGAGAGGCTGATGATGTTTTGGGTGGATCAGTGGTTTGTGATTGACTGACAGTGGTTGTAACAACTGGTGTTTCAATCACTGTTGTCATTACAGCAGATGTTGTAACATCTGCTGTCTTCTGCTATATGGCAGGAGGCAGTGGTGGTGATATGATTATAGATGATGATGATGATAGAGCAGTAGTTGTGGTGGTGTGTGGTAGAGTGGTGTGTGTTGAAGGTGTGTGTGTTGATGACATGGTGGTGTGTGTTGAAGGTGTGTGTGTTGATGACATGGCAGCTGTTTGGCTACTGACAGCAGTTTTTGTGACTACTGCTGTATTAGCTGTTTGGCTAACAGGTTTTGAGACCTGCTTTTCTTTTTCTTTTTCAGGTTCAATATAGAGCCCATCTTCTATTCCTTTCTTTCTCAACTTGATTTTCTCCCCCTTTTTGGCATTATCTGCAAGGGGTGTATCCATGAAGAGAATGGAAGAGGGAACTTTTCCACCATGG
Organism: Helianthus tuberosus; assembly: GCA_030545235.1. Taxonomy (NCBI): domain Eukaryota; kingdom Viridiplantae; phylum Streptophyta; class Magnoliopsida; order Asterales; family Asteraceae; genus Helianthus; species Helianthus tuberosus. The sequence goes on along the minus strand of JARYGA010026729.1, from coordinate 3,003 downwards.
GCAGTCTTTTGTATGCTAGCCTTTATAGCCTTGATATCTGCTTGAGTGTCTTTAAACCTTGATTCCACCATGTTGGTCAGCATTTGTACTTAAATAGCATGCTTTTGATCAGCCATTTGTTGCTGTTTTTCAAGCATGGGTTGGAAAATATTCCAAAGCTCATTTGCAGCAGGTGCTTGTTGTGGAGCAGGTGCTTAAGCAGGAACAGCATTGGATTGTGCTTTCTGAGCTTTTAAAATCTCTTGCACTATCTCCTTTATTTCAGAAACTGATTCTTCAAGTTTTTCCACTCTGCCCGTCAATTCCTGATATCTTGAATCATCACCCATTTTACTGGGATCATCTGAATCCCCACCAGCAGTGGTTATATCAATGTGTGACTTAGGAACAGAGTCCCAAAAATCACCCATTGATGCCCCTTGTTCTTGGTACTGGGGACTTCTTTCTTCAGCATTCGATAAACCTTTGATGGTACCAGTGGTTAGATCCAACTCACTGGTGGTTACTGAAGTTGTCATGGAAGAAATTGCCTTCAAGGGAGTCTTACTTATGAAACAACTGTCCAACTGAGGATCTGTTGATCCACCAGTTGTAGTTGCTGCTCCACTTGAACTACCACCGAGAGTTACTTGTAACTCAGGGGGTGTAACCTCCTCAATTGTTGCTGGGATAGCAGGAGTAGTAGCATCAGACCCAGTCACCTGTGGGGGTATACTCTCAGTGACAGGTGATAGAGAGGAACTAGTTTGTGTCTGAGCTATAGCAGCTGCATGCAACAAGGGTAGCATGGATTGTGGCATTATGATTGGTGAGGGTATGGGGGTTGAAAGAGACATGTCCTTGGGATCAGGACTGAGGAAGATGGATCCGAGTGGATTCAGAGCTTCATATTGTGGTGTCCCTGTGCTTACAACCTGATCCTTTTGTGAGGATGCAGGAGGAGTTTTAGGCATGGGTTGAGATCTTTCTTCCAACTGCTGTGAGGAAGTAGCAGCAGTGGTTTGTGGTGACTTTTGTGTTGTCACAGGCATTTCCTCTGGGATCTCATCTTCCAGAGTTGCCTTTGTTTTGGGTTTGGTGGGTTTTCTGGATGTTTTTCTTTTGGTCTTTTTGGTGATGTCAGGTGTGGGTTTCAAAGCAGTGGTTGTGCTGCTATGATCACCTGGAGCAGTAGGCTCAGCAGCTGATACCTGAGGAGCAGTTGTAACCGCTAAAATCTGCTCAGGTACCCCTGCTTTTGTTTTTATTGGTGCCAACATTCTAGAGAATGTTTCAGGTGTCAAGCTTTTTATTTTAAAATAGACACCTTGTTTAAGCAAATTTTCATTTTTCTTATCAAATTTTTGTAAAAAAATAATAACTCAAAAATCTTGGAAACAACAAAAATGCTTTACTTTCAACGTTTTTCACCATGTCATTGAAAATCTCCTGGGAGTAGTTGTAGTCCTTATTATTCAAAATAGCGTAACCCAGGCATTGAATTTTTAATGGTATTTCGTTAAAAGATGTTGTTTTATTCGAAGCACACATCAGAAGTGTGTGAAATAAAAATCTGGGTGCAGATGGAAAATAACCCTTTTGTAGGGTATCTACCTTTGACTGTTCTACATAGCCCCTCTTCAGAAAATCAGCTTTTAACTCATTTTTGTCAAAGGAAGCTTTACCTTTTTGATCATCGAGTTTGAAGATTTCTGATAGTGATTGCGGAGTGATTTGAATCGCCGTACCCTGTATCGAGGAGTTAATGGCTACTACTTTATCATCTTGTTTTTCAAGCGTAGCATTTTTCCAGAACTCTCTCTGGGTTTGCAGATATATGGGGGCGTCTACTGTCAACAAAGTTTTGTACTTTGATGAAGATATAGTGTCGAGAATGGAATCGAAGGTATGGTTGTTTGTGGGTTTTGTGAGTAAACCCAAATAGTTGTGAGATTGTTTGTATGGTATCTCGATGGGTTCTTCGGCCGTTTGAGCGACCTCTTTGGAGGGTGATGGTGATTTAGGTTTTGATTTTGATTTTGACTTTGATTTTGTCATTTTTGCGGAGAAGAACGAAGAAGGATTTTTGGAGATTTTGAGAAGAAGAGTTGGAAACCGCTATGAGAAGAGAATTTTGGAATTCAATTCGACAGTGTAAAACCCTGTTTGGGGTTTAGGGCAGGGTTTTATTTAGGGAGAAAAAAATGATCGCTGATGTGGCAGCAGTTATTACGATCTGAGGGCTAAAAACTGACCACGTGTTAAACACTGATGAAACGGATGAAGTATGGAGAACAGTTGTTTTAAGAGCCACTGACGTATCAAGCATCAGTGGTTACAACGGTAAAAATTGTGGGCAGTGGATGATTTTTACTATCAGTGGATAGCATATCAGTGGATAAGACACTGATTTTGAACATCAGTGCTTTTCAAGAAAATGAGGGATCAGTGGTTAAATTTCAGCAGTGGACAGTATTTAGAGATCAAACGTTGGAACAAAACAGTGGTTAGGGTAAATGGTACAGATCTTGAAGGACAGGTGTTTCAGCAACAGTTTTGAAGATTTTCATTCAAGGTTTTGCCACATGTCAATTTTGAAAGACAGTGGTTTAGTACCCCAGATGATGAAAACTTTTTGCTAAGGCAACTCATTTTCGTTTAATATTCAATTAAAACATGAGTACCCTAGTAATTCAAGCAAAGTTTGCAATCAACCTTTGATTAAAAAAAAATTTGGGGCAAAACTGAGTATGACATGATCTTGGCATATGTACCATTTTCTTTTGACCCATTTATGAGGACAATAATACCACCAAAAATAAGGTATTACATCCTGACAGGAGCTGAAACTGTTGCCAACAAAAACAAGCAACAGTTCCAAATATATTATTCCAAAAAAATGAATAATATATCCTGGTTATTCGAGAAAATCCTTTGAACACAAAAAAAATGGTTAAAGAATTTTCTGAGAATAGTATCAAAAAGGATCTGGTATAATTTCAATAGAGTATATAATCACATCAT